>CM021100.1:883900496-884132393 GCA_007115665.2 Sequoiadendron giganteum | reverse complement strand
TTATGCAACCATAATCAAGGGTCACATAATGTGCATATACCTATCTTATATTTTTCTATCGGCTAACCCTTGCACCCCTTCTGGTGCAAGTGCTAGTTTATATCTAATTTTAGGATACCGAGTGATATTTGGAGACAGTTGTTGTAGGTCATGTCATATTTAAGGTAATGTGTATATGAGTATTATAAGCCCCGTTGGGGCATGTGCACAAAGACGAGGGACCAAAAAGTGACCACAACCATTTTTTATCCATCCAAGACCTTGCATGAGAACATTATAACATTGTGCTCATGTTTCTTTTATGATAAAAAAATAAAAAGATAGAGGTCAAGCTCATTTGAGCCTAACCCTCTTTCTCTCCAACAAGCAAATGCGAGTGAGGAATAGTGTGAGTGCATTTCAAGCTAATCAAGTTGATTTGAGCCAACACAATACTACCATGACATCCATGAGATCAAGGAGTTAGGTTTTTTAGGTTTCTAGCTATGTAAATTGAAATGAATATCAATTTTATAGTTGTTTTGATTCAATACTTTGTAATTTTTAAGAATTGAAAATATTTCAAACTCTAATTCACCAAATGAAAGAACCCTATTGAAGAGTAGGAATAAAAAAAAAAACTCAACAAACTCCTCCATTTGTTCCTTGACATCCTCAAGCACAATAAAACTTAATAGGTAAAATTGAAAGCAACAAAAGGGAACTACAAGCATTGGTTGATAGATTGAAAAATCCAAATACAACTAGTTTATATCGAGCAACCCTTTCCACCTCATTGGAATCTATTATTTTTATATAGATTCCATGAGTGCCTAAATAGATATGTGGTATAATAAATGGAGAATGCACAACAATTTATTTTACAAACTATTGTATCAAAAAATGTATGAGAAGAAAATTTTAAAATTTGACATGCATGCATTATTTATTGATCCAAGAACCAATGCACATAAATTGCAAGAGGTTATCTATTGATTGGTGCCAACACAAGGGAATAAAGGGCATTTTTTGGTATAGGTGGTTGACAAATTTTGACCATCCTCCATACAACAATAATGAGGTCCCACAATATATTTAAATAAAATCTATTATGAGTGACTCTAAATTATTTGATATACATGACTTCCAAGGTAAAGGCAAATATCTCCATTCATGGGACCGACTTATCATGGCCATTGGGAGTACCACTACCACTTTAAAGATGGATGATGTGGTTGCATCATTATTGTTTGAAGAGATGAGAAGAAAGACTTCTAAAACAAATAAGGAGGTTTTTGTGGTTCATGGTATATCTAAAGACAAAAGGAAAGAAGTTGGATAAGAAGCAAAAAAAACCAAGGTCTAAGCCTCATGGGAGATTTAGATCTTTGAGAAATTCGAAGGAAAAATATTGGAACTACAAAAAAATCAATCACTTTCGCAAGGATTGCAGAGACAAGAAAAAGGAGAAGAATACCTCTAATTCAGATTATGATAAATCCTCTAAAGTTGATGGTGATGCATTTTTTGTTGTCTTAGCAACCCATGTATTGAAATATGTGTGGCTTATTGACTTAGGGGCATCTTTTGACATTACCTCACATCAAGGTTGGTTCACGAAGTATGAAGAATTTAGCGGTGGGAAGGTGTACTTGGGTAATGATTCTCATTTGAAGATCATTGGTCATGGAAAAGTCATGATTCAATTCCCTAATGGACGATTGAAGGGGATCAATGGTGTTCTGCATATCCCTGGTTTGGCATGAAACCTCTTATCTATAAGAAATTGAATGATGTGGGTATGCAAGTTGTTTTCTTGAATGGAGGGTACAAAATGACTAGAGGAGATATGGTGCTTGCCAAGGGTGTTCGAGTCAACACTTTGTTCAAGCTAGATGCATGCATAGTTTAGTGCAATAATTTTTTTATTATTCTCAATTCTTTTTCATTGCCATTGGTTGCATCATTTATTGATGGTCGTGTTTTCTAGGTACCTAAGAGTGCTCATTCATTGAAAATGAAACCTCTTGTTGAGAAGGCAATGTTACGATACACACAACTTGGTCATATTGGTGAGAAGGGTCTTAGAGCCTTGAAAAATAAAAGCCTTGTTGAGGGGCTAGATGATTGTAATATTGAGTTTGATTTTTGTGAATATTGCATTTATAGAAAGAAGAACCATGTTTATTTTTTTTCTAGTTCTCACAAATATTTTGGGGTGGACTTTGATATATTTTGATTTTTTTGGTCCTATAAACATCACTTCAATTCTTAAATCTATTTATTTTGTATAATTCATCGATGAATATAGTAAATGGGCATGGATTTATTTCCTTAGAAGAAAATTTGAAGTCTTTAGTTAGTTTAAAGATTTTAAAGCTTTTTTTAAAAAATTAGACTAGTAAAAAGATTAAGTGTTTGAGAATTGATAACGGTGGTGAGTTTTGTTCCATAGATTTTGATAAGTTCTATAAAGAACATGGGGCTGAGAGGAATAAGACAAATCCATATACCCCTCAGAAAAATGAAGTTTTTTGGTAAGTTGTTCCCAATCATTAATAACAGGAGCTTTGCAAAAGGATAATGATGCTTTAAAGTATCAATTTGAGCATCATAGTATTTTCTATTTATGAGAACTTAAATATATTGAGAAAATTTTCCACTCAAAAGTGCTACTAAATATTATGGTTTTAGTTATGCACTAGGATCTGGTAAGGTAGTGTGAACAAGTTTGACTTTGGTTGGATGAGCAATATCTTAGATTGTTTTCTAAAATCTTCTCCTTTGGTATTTATTGAATTTTTATAGAAGAGAATTGTTTAGGAATGTTGAAACATTTAGAACAAAATAGACTTTCTTAATTATTGGATGATTCTATAAGAACGAAAGAGTAGTCTTCTAAATAGTTATCAAATTCATCTAAGGCTTTCTATATTTCATTTTTCACAATCTTACCAATATACTTGATTTTCACTTTTTTTTTATGACTCAATGCCAATAAATTTGATTGTGTCTAAATGAAAAAAATATGTAGAAAAAGTAAACTACTCATCAAAATAATCATGAGGTTTGTACATACCCAAATTTCTTCCTTATATGCATCTTATTCTAGGAAAGCATCTAGATCTAAAAGATCTATTCATCGTGATTGGGGATTTTTTCATTTGTGCCTGGATCAAAAGATTGATTATTGGTTTCTTGTAAGGATTCAACTAGCTCATCAAGATGTTATGCATCAATATCTAGGTATTGTTCAATAAATGATTCATATATTCTTACATATAGAGGTTTTCATCTTCATTGACTAAATCCCACCACGCTACTACATTACAGGAGTAAACAGATTTGGTTGCAAGGTTTTTGTATGAGCACGAAGGATTTTTATGGTTAAGACTTTTGCAAATATAAAAAAGAATCGATCTTTTTGTGTGGGGTGTTTTGGTGACGTAGATAGTGATTCTTAGGAGCATAAGAATTTTTGTGGGAAAATGATTGATAGTGGTAGTAAATCCTTTTCTTTTCGTATAATTTTTTATTGACTTTATGGATTTCTTTCGTAAAAGGATTACAACCATAAGTATCCAATTTTTGGATAACACGGGAGAAAGTCTCTTGGTTTTTTGTTTGGTAATATTTTGAATATTTTTGTAATAAAAAATACATTGAAATACATAATCTTTGGCATATTGGATAAGCTCACTAATAGGAGCGTGTTCTAGAGAGATACCTCAAATAGTCATGTATAAAAGGATCCTATCAAATAAATTATATGGAAGACCTAAATAATTTATTTTAGCAAATTTTTGTTTATCTTATTTCATATCATAAATCGATATTGTAAATTGATTAGAATATTCTTCAAATTCTTTGAGATCTCAACATTTCATTTGCAAAACTATTTTGACTTGCCTTTCTTTCTTACAAGTATTTTCAAGGAAAAAATCATCAATTAACAAATTATGAAACATCTGAAGAGCATTTTCTTGTATCTTGACATTATTTTCTATTTTAATAGTATTGTATACTTGTGCATTATTTTCATCTATCTTTTAATGCCACCAATTATTATTAACTCCCCATAAACATTGTACAACAAGTTTGACCACATCACCTAGTGTGATTTGGGCAAGATCAACAATAATTCCAAATACATTAATCAATGTTTTGATATAGGGAGTTAAATATTTGACATAGTCTATATGTAAATAACAAATTTGTATAGGAAATTAACCATGTATGACAAACAAATTCGTCTTATCAGTTCTTTTGGATACCTTCTTATCAGATTGCAATTGGATTTTTTCTATGAAAGTAGAAGGATTTAAAGAAGATGATGGATTTGTACTTTCTTCATTCTTTAGCCAATCCAAATCATCTCGTAATTCTTCTAATTTTTTAGATCCACTTGATC
The DNA here is from genome assembly GCA_007115665.2 of Sequoiadendron giganteum. Lineage (NCBI taxonomy): Eukaryota > Viridiplantae > Streptophyta > Pinopsida > Cupressales > Cupressaceae > Sequoiadendron > Sequoiadendron giganteum. Next base: position 884,128,003 of record CM021100.1, on the reverse strand, counting down.
AAATGAAGGAAGGATTGAGGTGACATCATCACCATTCTTGTGCAGATTATTTTTTGTCAAAAAATCTGAGGTGTGTTGGTTGTCATCATTTATCCTTTTCTATCTAAAGAATTTAGAGTAGTATGAGTAGGAAAAAAATAATTTCCTACCTTTTGAACCTTTTTATCTAATACTTCTTATGTACAAAACATCTTTATAATATTCTCTTGTAGATGATCACAAAATTTTGAAATATAATTCTTGTGTTTGAAATCTAAAGAGGGTTTTGTTCGTTTTCAAGCTTAGAAGGTTGGAACACTTGCTGAAACATACACATATTGAACATATAAGTTTTCTTATAGCATCCTCATTGAGGAGGCCATCTGGTATTTTTGTATAATGAAATTTCTTCTTCTTTAAAACATTGAAGTGTACCTTCTCTAGGGAAGGTTTGAAACATATCATAGATAGGATGAGATTCTCTCATTGTTTTATTCTCATTTTTCTATTCTTTATCCTTTCTAAAAGGATAGAGACCTTGATTAATAGGCTCGTCTTCAATTTCTACAAGGTTAGCCTTTCTATGGCTAGGAAGATCAAGCAAAGTGAAAAGAATCCTCAAAGTGGTTATTACTAAATTTTCTAGGTAACACAATTTTAGGCACAATATTCATTTGATTACCTTTTATTTCAAATACTAGTTTGATAGCTTCTAAAAGTTGAGGAGCTACATTTATCATCCAATCAAGTCTCCAATCTATAGGGATATCAATAGTATTGATATGACCTTTCTAGAGTTGGATTTTTTCATTTAAGGTTTGGTATGACAAGTTTTCTAATATTTTCAAATTATTGTTATTTTCCATAAAATACAAGACTTGAATCTAGACAAACCTACATATTTAAATTTCTTAACATGTTTAAATCATATAGAAAAGAAAAAAAATCACCAACAATCTAAATAACCATGCTTAACTTTTGAACAACCATAGTCTTTGCCAACTATTGTGAGATTATGATAAAAAGGCAAAAAAATATTTTTTTAATGAATCTAGAGATACTAGATTTTTTTTTAATGAATCTAGAGATACTAGATAGCTAGCAAGCATGTTCATTTTATACTTATCTTCTATCATAGAAAGCTAGATATGTAACTAGTTGAATATTTTTAAGAATAAAATTAAAGCACAAAATGAACAAAATTCATATCATTATTATGTTATAGCACTCAAATGAACAAAATTCACATCATTATGTTTACGAGCATATTATATTTCTTCTCTAAGAACATATAGCATAATAGCATGTTGATTTGAAAAGTTTGACTAAAATGATATTGTTAATGTCAATTCAACCACTATCTTAGGAATAACAAACCACTTAAAACTTGATCTTGATACAAATTTTTTTAATGGGTTTAGATGCAAAACACCACTTTTTTTTTCTTTTTTTTTTTTTGGTACATTTTAGCTTTCAAAATAAGAGGTTTATAGCTACTTACAAATCCTATAATAATTTCTTCAGAAGTATCAATTTTTTCAACTTCTTTAATTTTCAAATCAACTTTAGTTTGTTGTATCTAGGGAAGCTTATACAAGCCTTCAACAACACTTGTTTCATTTACTCTTTTTGACCCCATAAGGAGAATTGAAAAATCTTTGGAATATAGCCATTTTCAAATAATGAGTTATGGATCTAGATATGTGATAACTTATAAGAGTTTTACAAGAGAGCAATACTCAACCCACAAATGAAGAGTAACAAGTGTAAATAGACAACGAAATAATAGAGACAAAATAACTAGACAGTAAAATGATATAGAAAGGCCAGATATCAAATTAGAGAGAGTAACCCGACAATGATAAACACTTCACTAAACCCAAATATAACTCATGCAATCTTACTAATAAGACTTAATTCAAGAACCTCGTCTTTGATATCATATAAAATCAAAAAGTCATGCAACTAGGCCGAAATGGACAAAAATGACGACAGACTTTGACTATCAAATGGCTACAACTTATTATTATTCCTACTTTCTATTAATAAACCCACAAAACCAAATATTACTGTCAATATTATGAGGCAAATATCAAAGAATACTTTTAATTTCTATAAAACTTAGAAAAAACCAGCTTCATCGCCATTATCAACTTATGTAATTAAATTTCCTGAACTCTTATCAAGAAAAAAAATTAATACTTTGACATTAATTACAATTGGAGTAGATATGATCACTATCAACGGTCCACGGTCAAATAGTAAAGCCCAGTTATCTGATACATGAAATAACCAGAATCAATTACCAGATCTTCAGAAATAACCATAAAAAATAACGGTGAGTTGGATCATTAGAATCTATAGCCAAACAATAAGCTAGTTATTGGAAAATCCAAATGTCCAGATACCCATCCATGCTAAGACTTGGGAATTCCATATCCATTGTTTGGCAAGGGAAGCATGCATGCGAAGAATAGGAAAATAAAGGAAATCAAATGGCATATGATCTTGATTAATCTGCAACTAAGGCAAAACAATTAGAGTGCAACACCACCCATCTTCCGCAGATCTGGAAAGTGGGTTTTAATCCAATGGTGACAAAAGCTTTACCTTTGTCAACGATTGTGGTTTCTGCGTGCAATGGTAGAATAAATTAACCACAGAGAATGTACCATAGATAGACCTTACTGCCAGAGATTTGGATTTTAGTTAACTATTTTTTATAAATTACAATTGAACGTAGAGCGAATCAACAACCAGGGATAGCATTTTCATGTTTTAACCTCACTCTTCATTCACCCAAATAGTCTCGGAGACAATACAAATGCCCTTAATCACATTGGCAGCAAAGAAAGATGGAGGGAAATTTCAGAGCGTAATATTTGGGATTCAAAAGGTAGAAAACCATGATGAAACATGTGAGAGATGATGAAAAAGGCCTAGTTCCACAGGGATGCGTCCCCCTGAGCCGTTTGAGAGAGGGGATGTTTTCGAGACGTGGAGACATCAGGAAATGTCCCTCGTCGTCCCCCCACCATCTCCCCGTCCCCCGCCGTCCCCTTGCCGTCTCCCCGCTGTCCCCTGAACGTTTCCTTCAAAAGGAGACGTCCCCCACCAAAAAAGTATTAAAATAATGATTTTAAAAATAAAATTAAAAAACAAAGATTTATCATAGTTAAATTTGAAGTTTAAAATTTTATATTATTAATTTATTTGTTATTATAAATATAAAATTGTTAAACTTTAAAGACTTAAGTCAAGTCTACATTCAATTTTTTTGTTTTACTTTTATTTTTTATTTTGTTACCCGTGCGCATGCCCTACGACTACATCCAGAGACATTGCGTGAGAGTTTAAGAAGTGAGAACTAGAGGAGAGCTCAAGCTGTGCGTGGATTCATCTTTCAAGGGAGGCATTTATTAGGTATTTTGCATTTGAAATTGATTTAGGCTTTTATTTTTTATTTTTTTTCTCATTTCAAAATACCCGACCTGAATGAGGCATGGGCAAGGGCAAGGGCAACAACAATAGTGAACTATTGAACGAATGCTTCAAAGGGATGTCAGCTCATGGAATGTGATGACTGCAATCATTGCATTCCATGAGCTGACATCCCTTTGAGGCATTCGTTCAAAGTTTCAAACTGTTCACTGCCTTGCAGTGTTCCTGGTGCCTTGCCATTGTCCATTTCTTTGCCCATGCCCCATTCTGGGCTAAATTAAATAAAAAATAATTTAATAATTTTTTTTCAATAAACTTTATTTATGGTTTGCAAAATGTGGAAGCACAGGCAAGGCATGTGAATTGTTTGATTGAATGCATCAAGGACCCTTGATGCATTTAATCAAACAATTCACATGCCTTGCTTGTGCTTCCACATTTTGTAGACCAGACCATATTTTTTGTGCATATCCTGCAATTTGCAATCCATGAGACCACATTTCTTTCAAGTTTCTGAGTTTGAGTTTCATGGTCTACTTCTAGGGAACTGATTTTTTTTTAACATTATAGTTGTTATACTTTATAGGTCCGATTTTTTTTTTTTACATCGTAGGTCTGATTTTTTTTTAACATTGTTTTTGTAGCATCGTCATCATAATGAGTTCACACAACATAAGTGATGATGAACCAAAAATTCAAAGTGAAAATGATTCATCAGATGATCTTGAATTTCAAATAGGAGGGGAGGGTGAAGTTGAACAACAACGTGGCTCAACCTTAAATACTCAAACTACCACAAGTTCCATTGGCAGTAAAGATAACAGCTGCCCTTCAGAAGTCCTTCAAGAATGGGCCAAGGGCCCCTTTGATAAAAAAAATCCTTTAAAACAATTTGCATCCAAGGTAGTAGCAAAGCCTGGGGCAACTGAGGGCACTAGAAAATGGAAGTGTCACATGTGTGAGCTTACATGGTTTGGCGGCATTACAAGAACAAATGCACACTTTCTTCTTATTCGAGACAAAGGTGTAGAAGTATGCAAAGTTGTGGAAGGTAACTTGAAGTATAGGGCTAAAATTTTAAAATTATGGGGTTGTAGTGAGGGTGAAGTACCTACATCTGCTACATTGCCACATAATAGTAGGGGTGATCAGATTTCAGTAGTGTCTACTTCTACTTTGCAGAGTCTAAGGCCACCAAATCCATTCAGTTCAAGTGCAACAAAGCCTAGGGGGAAACGTAAGATGGCATCTTCACAACCTTTAGCAGATTTATTCAATGTGCAAGCAAAGGATGAGGCAGATGATGCCATTGACAAATTTTCCATGTGGCTTGCTCTCCTTATTATAGGGAAGTTGTGTCAAAGATAATAAGAGCAGGACAATCATATGTGCCACCAAGGGAGACTAAATTGAGGACAACAATCTTGGATCAAAACTATTCCAAGATTAATATTTTGATGGAGAAGATGAAAAGAACCTGGGTCACAAGTGGATGCAACATAACCATGGATGGGTGGACAGACATTAGGCATCGTCCACTCATCAATATCATCATTACATCTACAATGGGCCCTTATTTCCTTAGGGCTATTGATTGTTTAGGGCATAGCAAAGATTCCCATTATCAGTTCCAGATCTTCAAGGATGCTATAAAGGAGGTTGGGCCACAAAATGTGGTGCAGGTAGTGATAGATGCGACCCATGTGTGCAGAGCTGCATGGAGGTTGATTGAGGCAACCTATAGACATATTTTTTGGACTCCTTGTTGTGTGCATGCTATGAATAATGCACTTAAGGACATAGGTAAAATCAACTGGATCAAATCTATTGTTAGTGATGCTAGAGATGTGTAGATATTTATTTGCAACCATCATCATTCACATGCACTTTTTTAGGTACTTCTCCAAGAAGGAATTCCTGAACCCTGTAGAGACTTGGTATGCATCATACTTTATTCTCTTGGAGAGGATGCTTGAGTTGCAAGAGCCATTGCAACTAATGGTAATGACAACAGAATGGAACAGATGGCCTAAGTCGAAGAAACAACAAGGATTGAGGGTTAAGGAGGTGGTGAAGAATGATGTCTTTTGGGCTGATGCCAAATATATTGTCTCCATCATTGAGCCAGTCTTCAAAGTTACTAGATTTGGGGATTCTAATGCACCTTCCCTTGGAGAGGTATATGAGTGCATTGATTCCATGCTTGATTAAATGAAGATTGTTGTGCGAGAGAAGGACCCCACAATGTAATTCTACACTGATCATATTTATCCAATCATTCAACATAGATGGGAGAAGCTCAACACTCCCTTACACATGGCTGCCTATGCATTGAACCCAAAGTGGTACATGCTAAGGTTCGGTAGAATCACACCTATAGAGGATGCTAAGGTGAAGGAAGGGTTCATGAAGGCCATTGACAAAATGTATGATCCTATAGAGGCCAGCTTGCTTTGTACTGAGTGGACAAAATTTGCTACTCTTTGGGGATATTCAGAGGCAGCCAAGATATATTTGGAGACTATGTCATAGGAGGACCTCAATTGTGGTGGACAATGCATGGGCCTAGATCTTTGATTACTACTCTAGCCATTCGTTGCTGTCCCAAGTTTCTAGTTCTTTTGCTACTGAGAGGAATTGGTCTACTTATAGCTTCATCCACTCCGTTAAGAGGAACAAGCTTACTTCTAGGAGGGTAGAGAAGCTTGTGGTTGTACATAATGCCTTGCGTTGCACTGACCGCAACACAACTACATACAAGGAGAGTCCAACAACCAGATGGGATGTAGAGCCAAAAGAGCCAACACAGATAGATGAGGAAGCTACACAGACAGGGTTGGTTGGTATTGGTTTAGATGAGCTTGAGCATTTGGGGTCCCCGTCCAACAGTTCCAATGATGAAGAGATTGGCATGGAGCTTGGAGTTGGGGATGATTAGATCATTTGAGGCATCAGGCCATTAGCTATTTACTATTTAGTATTTTGTTTTTGAAGTTTGAAGTTTGAAGTTTGAACATTGTTGTGTTGATACTTGATTGTAATTATGAATCATTACTATGGAATTCAAATTATGAAACATCTAGTTCTCGTTCCAATGTCTATTAAGTTACAATTGTATTTTCATTTGGATTTTCATTGTTTCAATGTTCACTAGTTCAATGAAATCATTGCAATGTATTTAAACTCTAAACTTTACTTATTCCTTAGGTTTTTACAGTTATACATCTTTTTATAACTAATTTTTCAAGTACTATATGTATTTCAGGGCACCGCTCCCTCGCCACTCCCCGCCGCCCCCAAACTTAGACCTCCCACCCATGCACCCCCGAAACGCGTCCCTTGTCATCCCCCCGTCCCTGTCCCCCTCCCCGTTCCCGAAACTCTGTGGAACTATGGAAAAAGGAGAGAAAAATGGTCATGGTGGTGGTAGGAGGAAACAGAGGCGACCTCACATGTGCTCGTGCTCTTTTTTCAGCAGGCTGTAAGCAAGTGATTGTGCATGAGCAGGGGCTACCATCCCTTGTCCAACTTCAATATCTGAAAGTTCTGGCAAGTGTAGGAATAAATACACAATCTGCCACAGAAAACTCATATCGAGTCAAATACTGAGAATGATTCAAATGATTTTCAGAAATTGTCAGCAAGCTAATAAGCTTATTCTTATTTGAAGTCATTAAAGCATCTTGATCCTTCAATCTTAACACGATAGAGTGCATTACTTAGAGTTGTCTGTGGTACTTCTCTGCAAGATCAGGATGTTTTGCAACTTGCCCTGTTTCGAGTCCCATGAATGAGTCTTCTCTAACCACTCTAGAACCTTTTCCTGATCAACTCTGTTACTGCCTAAGGGTTTTCCAATACTGGCAAGATACCTAGTAAACCATAGAAAACTATTAGCATACCGAAATAAAGAAATTAGGATTTTCTAGCGAGGCTTCTGAAGATAATTACAATTATATACAACTGTAAATAAAAGAAACATATTGAATAATTGCCTGTGGTTCACAGAAAATTTATTCGACAGTGGCAAGAACAGGAATGCTCCCAGTAGGATTTCGTCTGAAATACTTCTACATCCAAGTTCCTTGCCATCCTCAAAGGATTTTACATGATGCAAAACACACTTCAATGTTTTTCTCTTCCATCACCAGGCATGCGTTAAATCAAATTCACACATATGAAATAAGCATTGATGTTCTAGAGGTATTTACTAATAATTCTGCAAGAAACTCCTAATAATTACTTCTACTAAGACATAAGAAGCAGGTACTAATGTTGTTTGTGAAACAGAACTACAATCACAACACAATTATAACTTTTTGAAATGGCAAGCTATTGGTACTCCAATTAATTTGTATAACCAATAATCATGTCAATGTGTGCAAGAAGTAAAATGCAGCTTTAGAACTTTTTTAACTGCTTGAATATCAATTTCAAATTTGACTAAATGTTGCTGCTTAACAATGTTGCGTTGGTCATCCCTGAAAGTGTAAAAAATAAATGAATAAGAAATAGAATATCGCGAAATATCCATGGTAACAAACCCTGATCAGAGTATTTACAACCCAGAACCATGGTTGGGGACTGATTAATGGTTATTGCTAACATTTGAACCCAGTAGGACACTAGTCGGCATTCACACCGTTGGGCACAACATCTCCTCTGTACATGCGACACTAGACCATATACTTTTCATGACGGGGATTAAAAGTCTACATGAAACAATTAAAGACCTACAGGTAACCATAAATATTCTTGTCATGGCCTGTTCACAGAGCAGCAACATCAGTGTGTTCTAACAGCGAATAGGTCGATAGCACGTTGGTGGAGGGTTCCACCACGGATGTGGAGACCTGAGGAGATGGGTAAACTGTGAAACCCAAATTGAGTTTCTTTCCGTAGTTCGCAGAAAGCCTCTCCAGGACAAGAAATTCAAGCCCTGGCCTGGTTCCGCCTCCTACTGCGTGTGATACAAGAAACCCTATAGACCCGTGCAGTTGTCCGCCAGTTTCCGGTTTCGATCCAGATACAGATCCACTGTCTCCTTACCAACTAAAGATCTAAAAATAAATATAATTTTAATAGCATGTAGTTTTCACAGTTTATGATAATTATGTTGAGATTTTTGAATAAAATTGTGTATGATTTTTTAAAATCGATGTTTCGGATCAAACTCATGATCCATCTTCAAGATTAAAAAAAAAAACTATCCTAAAAATGAATCATAGATACACACTCTAATCCAGAAATCTCAGCATAAATATAACGTTATTTACAGATTAAGGTTTCGATCGACAGTATCAAATCTCATATCCTCCCTTTAGGGTTTCAAAATGACACAAAGTATAATGTTGGCATGGAAATTTGAGGAGGACCGCTCACTCTTGTAGTGGCCGCGGGCGAACTGGTTTGCGGCGTCCCGATTCGAAAATCGTCGATGACGGTTCCACATCCAATAACTCAGCACGGGCAACATAAATACCTGCAGCTATCTCACTGAAGAAAGTATTGATTGCATCATCGCCGATGCCCACCCTATCGTGTCGCTTGGCATGTGATGAGGCCGACCAACATAGCTGCAACCCGTAAAACATCCCTTAAAATTGTTAAAAAGAACACAAAATATAAAACAGAACAGCGAAAACAAAACTCGCAGAAATAAAGCTCAAAACCTCTGTGCTTGAAACCCAAAGCCTAAGGGCTTCACCCACAATAACCTAGGTAATACAAGCTGAAATCGAAAGTTACTGTAACATCGATCCAGCAATAAAGGGCAAAAAAACAGTGCGTACCTGAATGCCGCGCTCTAGACAGTTGAGCTCCCAACTCCTCGAAATACCTACACTCCGTCAATCGTCGCTGAAGAAAGGTCTCCGAAAACCCCACAAAAATTGAGAATGAGCAGAATTCTTGTAGCAGTCCGCGAAAAGTAAGAGATTCTTGTGCCCCTGACACTTATTCGTAAGACCGACCGCCAAGGATACTCGATCATACTTTCCGCCGGCCTGGCGCTAAATTTGATGGCCGTATGGCCATATTTACTCATTTTTGCCGTACAGTACAAATCAAAATTTTAATTATTAAACGCTAAATTTGATGAACACATAATGGATAACGGTTATAAAAATTTCTTGACAGGCACAGTCGCCCGTCAAATTTAACCCGCTTAAATCTCAGAGTTAAAATTTTTACTTTAGAATTTGTACTAATACACTTTGTTTTGTTTTTTATACCCTGCATAATAAAATTTGCTAAATAAATTAAAGCACGTTTAAAGGGGGCTCTATAATGAATGGTTCATAAAGCATAACACTTGTTGAAGGTTTTGCAAATGGGGTAGCAAGCTAAGTGGGCTTAACTTTGAGGGAAACTTTGTGGTTAAGCGTGCTTGCGCTAGAGTAGTACTGGGATGGGTGACCTCCCGGGACGGACCAATGCTTCACCTCTGTGAGCATCACCTAGATGCAATGAGTGCTAAGCGGACCATTCATTATCATGAGAGATGGGTTCTTGTGAACCACTACTCATGAATCATGGGTCAATGAGTTTGATTCGAAAATTACACGGTTGAATCCTGATAGCAATATCATAATTTGACACGTTGTGGAAGAAACCTCCTACTTATCAATTGATGAGCTAAAAGGGCTCTATAATGAATGGTTCATAAGGCATAACACTTGCTGAAGGTTTTGCAAATGGGGTAGCAAGCTAAGTGGGCTTAATCTTGGGGGAAACTCTATGGTTAAGCGCACTTGAGCTGGAGCAGTACTAGGATGGGTGACCTCTCGGGACGGACCAATGCTTCACCTTTGTGAGCATCACCTAGATGCAATGAGTGCTAAGTGGACCATTCATTATCATGAGAGATGGGTTCTTGTGAACCACTACTCATGAATCATGGTCAATGAGTTTGACTCGAAAACTACACGGTTGAATCCTCGATAGCAATATCATAATTTGACACGCTGTGGAAACCTCCTACTTATCAATTGATGAGCTAAAGGGGCTCTATAATGAATGGTTCATAAGGCATAACACTTGGAAGGTTTTGCAAATGGGTAGTAGCTAAGTGGGCTTAACCTTGGGGAAACTCTGGTTGCGCCATTGAGCAGATCGGATGGGTGACCTCCCGGACGGACCAATGCTTCACCTCTGTGAGCATCACCTAGATGCAATGAGTGCTAAGTGGACCATTCATTATCATGAGAGATGGGTTCTTGTGAACCACTACTCATGAATCATGGGTCAATGAGTTTGACTTGAAAACTACACGGTTGAATCCTGATAGCAATATCATAAGTTTTATTTAGATTATGTACAAACATATGATTTTTTTATATTGAATGAAATAAACCAACCATATAGATAGAATCAAAGCAGCGAACAGAACAGTTGAAAACGCTACGAAAAAGGATATCGTTTTTTAATAAGTCAGTTGTAAAAGCATAAAACTAAACACTATAATTAAAAGAAAAGGAAAGAGATTGGAAAGTGGTCTGAACAGTGTATGAATTTCTTCATGATAAACTAAAAGATTAAAAAAATAATAAACTGTCAGTCAACTTAATCAAATACATTTCACTGTAAAAATGGATAAATCCATCAAAATCAATTTGAACGGCATAATGAAACTTTAAGAAATAAAATCATATTTATTGAATGTGATCTGCAACATCTAACAAAAAAACATACACAATTTAAATCAAGAATGTGCACTACTTAAACTGATAGACTCTAGAAAACTCATACTAGCTACAATATATTTAACTACTTAACTACATAATAATTAAATTTCGGTTGCCTTAGAGGCTTGTGCTTTTCAAACAACATTTGCAAAGCAAATACACTACTAACATGAGAACCAAAAAAATATATCATGGCACCAAAAACAAGAAATAAAAGCAAATTTACTAGGTACTACCCCGTGCTTCCGCTTGCCAAACAGCGTCCGCACCTGCAGATGGTGGAGGAACACTTTCCATTCTGACGCTGCGGCTTACAAACATGATGAAGGCGCCAAATCCGATAGCACCAAATACAAAGAGGACACCAACACTAGCCTTGGAGATGGGCCACAATTTGGTGCCCATAGGGGAGAAGACCCAATTACCACTCCCCATTGAATAACCGCCACCTCCATGCTCACTTAACCTCCCCCAAAAAAATCACTTTGATCTATTAAAAAACTTTATTTGATTGAATAAATAATTACAAAAACACCAATGGCTACTCATTAAATGTTAAAGTGCATGTTTTAGAGTGGATTTAAGACATAAACAGTTGTAATTGATGGAAATTAGAGTGGGCGGATACTGGGACATTAGGTGGCGGCAATCGTACGACACCTCTAAAAGGTGTCTTTTTGACTTCCGTGCGCATATCCAATACTCCCGCACTCTACTAAATTGCCCAAAAGCCAAAAGCTTAATTATAAACTCTTAACTCGTGGACGGAATAAAACCATAATTTTTTTTTTTCAATTCGACGCACGGTTTAGATTTTATGATTGTGTGAAATTAACCCTGACGATACTGGGTCTCCTCCCCTAATTGCCAAGTAGCTGCAACCGGACAACACAAGCGCGAGGCCACCCAGAATTTTGACCATTGAAGAAGTTAAACCAATCTTGAGGAGGCAGGACATGAATAGAAATAGAGCGATCAAACAACTGAGTGCCGAAAGCAGAGTAACGGCAGGAGATGTGTCCCCAATAAAGGCCAGCAAGGCGAAGTTCGTTGGAATAAGAACAGAAACTGAAATCATTATTATTTCCTTCTCTTCAAAACCAGATTCCCGTGGTGGCATTCTCAAATGTGTTTTCCCTTACTTTTCACAAAGAAAAAACATCAAATGTGTTTTTCTTTTTTGTTTGAGCTTCTCAGATGTTTTTTCACACTACCATTTATACTTGCACAGCTTCATAGTTCATACGATCGCTTTTCCTGGATTTTAGACTTAAGAAACACCGACACCACTCCAAATCACCAGCTTTAGAATCAATTTATGTCGTTGTCGTCACCGCCGCCATTTTTTTGTGACGGTGTTACTCAGTCAGAGCTGCCCTTCAAACCGAGACAATTTGATTACCAACTGAAAGAAACAGTTTATATCGTTGTCGCTGCCGCTGTCAATTTTTTGGGACGGTTACTCAGTCAATGTTGCCCTTGAAACCAAATGTATATTAGAATAAGCCTTTGACAATTTGGATTGAATATTTATTTTCATACTGTTTCAAGTATTTTACGTGTTGATGAAGTTTCAAGGAAGTTGCGGCGATTAGTGTGCAACAGGAAAGGTACGTATCGAAACAACTGTCCACCACTCAAAAACTTACTCTCCCCACAACAAAGGTGGGATAATCCCTTGTACACTCTTGAATATTTTAAATCAAAAATATGTTGTACGAGTTAAATTCATTGATTCATGTTTCATGAGTAGTGGTTCACACGAATTCATCTCTCATGATAATGAATGGTTCACTTAGCACTCAATGAGACATTGGGTCTTCCCCGGAGGTCACCCATCCTGGTACTACTCTAGCTCAAGCACGTTTAACCATAGAGTTTTCCCCAAGATTAAGCCCACTTAGCTTGCAACCCCATTTGCAAAACCTTCAACAAGTGTTGTGCTTTATCAACCATTCATTATAGAGCCCCTTTAGCTCATCAATTGATAAGTAAACGTGAACTCTAAAATATGGCTCAACTATGTGGAATGAGCAACCACCAAAGGCCAAGGCAATCTTACAAATAATCATGAATGTGAACTATTTATCTTAACAAGCATGATCTTCTATTTTTGGGATATTTCTCCATAGACAAGTATAAAATTATCCATTAGTATAAAACTATCTAGTATGTGTTGTTCGTGTGGCCAAGGTCCAATCTTAGATCCCTTCTCCATTATAATCTTGAACATGATATTTTTACAACTAACATTTGCATCGAAAAGAGGTGCAATAGTTGATTGTAATTTATATAGAACATCTCATAAATTTGGCAGGGCATCTATAATTGAATTTAGAAGCATCTTATTAAAAAAATGACACAACATTAGAAGTGTGTACTAATCATTATCAATCATTTACAGGTCTCAATACAACATTAGGCATCAACCTTGAAATGAGTCATTGTAGCAATCTTGGATGTTATGCCCATTAACATTTTGAACATTGATTTTTTTTAGTATAAAATTGGAGAGATTGAACATCGTCTAGCTAGTTTTGCAACAAGTAATAAAGAATTAGAGAAAAGAAAGAAGTGTAATTTGAATATTTGTGTTATGAATTCATGTAATTGACAAATATTTTGTTACATGTTAAGTGCAAATATTTTTGTTATACATAAAATTACGACTAGATAGGAAAATTCATTGCTAACAATTCACCACCATGAAAAATTCACCTCATGGAAAATTCACCACCAACAATTCATGGTGGTTTTCCATGAGGTGAATTTGTCATGGCGGTGAATTTTTCCGTAGTGAATTGTTGACGGTGAATTTGCGTGAAGCCTAAAATAATATCTAAAATTGTTGATCATAAACATAATCCTAAAATAAAAAATTTAAATTTACAATAAATATATATATATATATATATAATATTTTTTCATTACCTTGAGTTTTTTATAATTTGCTAACCATTAACACATATTGACAGTTTCAAAAATGATTTTTTGTGCATCACTTCTTTGTAATTCATTTCATTCATATGCATTGGATCAAGAAGATAAATCTCTTTTTGCATGGGATTGTGATTGGCAAGTGTGCACCTTCACACCAAAAAGGTTTGTATGAGTTAGTTGTGAAAGATATTTTTTTAGACATTACGAAGTGGAGAATGAGAAATTAAATTGAAATTTAATGCGAAAGATTGAATTGACATTTGCATGCCTCATTTTTTATAGTGAGTAATCGTAATTGAGCCTCCTCCTTTTTTAATAATTGTGTACAAACTCTTTTGCATTCTAGAGTATTGCTTGAAAGAAAATGTTGGTTGAATACGAAGGCCATTTATTGATTTCACTCTTGATTTTGTTATTAATATTATTCCTTGTTTTTCTATTTTACTAGATTGTTGTCTTTTATAGTGTTAGGCCTTGTGATTTATGTATAGTAATTGCTCATGCCATGGATAGTGGTGTTTTCCTAAAATCAACTCTAGTGATATAGGTATGTTTTTTGGTCTTCTTGGTTCCATGTTGGCCCATTGTAGTTATAAATCCTTACTACAACATACATCAAAATATTTGGTGGTTTAAAGCCAAGATTGTAAACAACATCAATAGCCTCCCCAAGAGATCCATTTGCAAACCCTACTTAAGTCCATGAATTTATTTTTACCATAATTTATTGGTCTTTTCATAGTAAGAATTATTTTTGAATTTGGTCATCATTAGCTTCAATGTTTGACTTGGTTTTTGTGCTTATTATAATACTTAGTGCAATTCAAATATTTAGTAGTTTTAGCATTCTTTTGTTGTGTAGTCTCATTATAATATGTATAGCAAAAGGTGCATTGAGTTATCAAATTCTTCTTTTTCAATTGTTGTAAGTAGTTTATTTATGTGGCTCATTAATGTTTCCTAATATTTTTGTGTTGGTTCTATATTGTGTATGTTTTTTAATGTTTCACAAAAGTGTGTTTGAGTTGAAGTGTCACATTTTTAACAAATTTTTTTTGTAATGTAATAATTATAGTAAATTGTTCCCACAACATTTGACATTTGAGTGTGATGCATGGGTGATCCCACAATATTGGTTTACAATTTTTGGACAAATTGGACACTAGATTGTTTTTTTTAACTAAATCTTCACTTTTAGGCTCCTATAGTGGCTAAACTATGCGGAATTTGAAGATGATGCAAACTAGTGATTTGTGAAGTTTTATCTATAGATTCTAAATATATTTTTTTCAAAGGTTTTGGAATGAGATTGCACTTTTTTTTTCATCTCCTTTGAAAACTAGTTTTTATCAGTAAACAACATTTTTAAGGAGTGATGTTCACTGTATACAACATAACTTTTTTTGTATGAAGGTTAAAATTCTATTTTTTTTTTTAATTTAGATTTTTAACTACGATATCTAAATAGTTCATTTAGTTTCATAGTGTTTTATTAAATATTGTTTCCTTAATCAAGTTTCAAAGTCAAACCAATAACAATTCAAACATAGGCAAACTGTATACAACATAACTTTTTCTATATGTATCGAAATTCAAATTTTTTTTTAATGGATCAAGGACATCAATACTCAGCCTGAAAATATTTTTCAAAATTTTATTTTGATTATCTAATATTTTCACATGTGTAGAACAAAGAGCTTGATTTTTGGTGAAAAACCTACATTCACAAGAAATAAAAAATAAATATAATAATCAAATTAAATTAAATTTAAATTATACTTTTTTGGAAGCTTATAATAAGGAATACATACTTACAAAAGATAAATTTTAAATGAACTCATTCGATCCCCCAAAAGATAAATAAAAAGTGTTTTTTTATCAGCATTTTGATAGGTGAAAGGAGACTCCATTATAGGTATGGTTTAAAACTAGCGGGATTCTATCCAAGGGGGCTTTGTCTAAGGTGGTTTGATCAAACCCTCTTCAATTGGAATCCTTTAAATGAAACTTTTCAAGGCTTTAATCATTATATTTTCTAAAAATATGTGATTTTAGCAAAAATCAGGATCTCCCAGAAAGTGTAAACCACTATTGTGGCAACACCCACATATATATGTTTTCCATGATAGGTGGTAGTTGTGCTAGGTCGCCTATTAGATTTGTATACACTCCACTAAAGTAGAGTTTTTTACATTTTTAATGTCTTTTTTAAATGTTAGCGGAAATCTTTGCAATGGTTGCATTTATTTTATTGGAATCTTATGCACTAAATCTATAGTTGAAGCATGCATGTTAAATGCAAAAGTTCTTGTAGGAGCTAGAGCAAGAAGTTGGTTCTTTTGTTTTGGTAGTTTACTTTGAAGTGCATTTCTTGTGTAGGTTAAGGTAAGATTTTCTAGTTCCCACAATTATTTGAATGATCATATTCAATTGTTTCTTTAAGAAATTATTTTTGTAGTGGGGTGATCGCACAATAGTGGTTTACAATTTTTGGCCAAACTGGACACTGAAATTATTATTTTTAACTAAATCTTCACATTCAGGCACTTATAGTGGCTAAACCGTGAGGAATTTGAAGATGATGCAAACTAGAGTCTTGTCACATTTTTTCTGTAGATTCTAAAAATATTTTTTTCAAAAATTTTGGAATCAGATTGCACTTCTTTTTCCATCTCCCATGAAAATTGGTTTTTTTTTTTTTTCAAAAAACAATATTTTTAAAAAGTGACGCACACCTTATAACACATAAGTTTTTTTCCACGAAGGATAAAATTATAATTCTTTAGAATTTAGATTTTTAACTCTGATATCGAGTACTTCCACTTGGTTAGATAGTTTTTTATTGAATATTTTTTTTTTAATCAAGTTTTGAAGTCAAACCAATTACAATTCAGACATAGCGCGACTGTATACCGTGTAACTTTTTTTCTATATATCGAAATTCAATTTTTTTCTTTTTTTGTTGGATCAAAGACTTCAATATCTGGTGCACTCATATTTTTCAAATATTGTTTTTGATAATCTTCTATTTTCCCACATATGTAGAACAAAGACCATTTTCGATGAAAAACCTATGTTTAATAAAACTAAAAAAATAAATACATAATAAAACCAAAACATATTAAAATTATATTCATTGGATAGCTCATTTTGAAGACTACCATAATCATTTAAAATAAATTTAAAATGAATTCATTTGATCCCCCAAAAGGTAAATCAAAAGTGATTTTTTATCAGCATTTTGATAGGTGTAAAGGAAACTCATTTATAGGTATGGTTTAAAACTTGCAAGGTTATATCTAAGGGGGTTTGATCTAAGGTGTTTTGATCAAATCCTCTTCAATTGGAATCCTTAAAATGGAACTTTTTAAGGCTTAAATCGTTATATTTTCTAAAAATATGTGATTTCAGCAAAAAATAGTTCCTCTCAGAAATTGTAAACCAACTTTGTGGGATCACCCAGTGGTTTGTAATTATTGTAATTGTTAGTTTTATTTTGGTGATAGTGTATAGTTTGGGACATTGAACCTAATTATAATATGTTCATCTTGTTTGCACTTTTTTTTATGTTTATGTATTGAATTGTAGTGGCATGTAAATGTGGGGTTACACAATCTTGATCCCATTTATTTTATCAAAATCATGCCTACCAAGTATTTAGAGTTCATCTAGGTCGACATCATTAGTAAGTCCCATTTATGAAAACAATTCCCATTCATTCATTATTGTTTGGTTTATTGTGTTCACCTCGTTGTGAGTATCTTCTTCCTCTTCATAACTAGCTTTGATTCTAGTTGTGTGGTCCATATATCATGTACATCATATTTTTTATATTCATTTGGTTTCAATTTGTTAATATTTTATCTTTAGTGAGGCCTATATCTATTTATATGTCACGTAAATACTTGTATAAGAGTAACTCACTCCAACATAATGTTTTGAGTCTTGTTTTGGATTAATATAGAACTTTGGGAAAATGTTGATTAATTATTTTATTTCCTCTCTTTCTATTTACATCCTTTGTGGCATGCAACATATGATAAGGATCTTTCATATTCAATTAATGCTATTATTTTTAATTAATGTAAGGTTTGAAACCCTAAATAATCTCACAAAAATAAATAGTAACTCAATATCTCATAAACATGGAATTGAAATAAAATAACTTCAATAGATAAATAAATGCCATATCACATCTCATATGCGTAGTGCATAATCCAGGTAAAAGGACATAATATATGATATACAAAAGTACAACTCAAACTCTCATGCCATGTAGTCAATAATCGAACAATCTAGAAGTATAAATACAAATAATGATATAAAAATGATATGTGAACATAATCAATATAGTTTCCGATTGCCACCGACCCTAATAGTCACCCACAAGTTTGAGAGATGAGAACATGAATCGGGCGCTTTTCTTCCCAATCATGAAGCTTATGCTTCCCCATAATTATCCCTACTCAAAGAATACCCGACCTTGCACGAAATACCTAGCAACCTATAAACAATAAGCAAGAGGGAACCTCAATGCAATCTGATATATCTACCTGCATTTCTAACATGAACATGCAATTTGTCATACTATCAATATATGATAGAGAAACAAATCAATATAGTTTTCTAGGTAACATTCATCTATTTCAATGAAAATATGGCTTTGGCCAAAGCACTGGATTAAATTGGAAGATCTTGAAAAGAGAATCAACCTTCTTTGTTAGTCCATATTCGACACCTATCTCAGAAGGTAAACCCAATCACACAAAACAAAGAGAACTAATTTCCTTAACAAGGAAAAATCCAAGCATGATATGCATGTGCTTAATAAAATAACTTTTTCTTTTCATGCAAAATGATAAGCATCATGATACCACATGCATTTCTTGTTTACTGTGATTCATGCAAGATTCAATGCAAAAGCATAATACTTCCCATGCAAAAATGATAACTAAATGAATCTTTATGTATTCATTCATCTACTATGCTTTCATGCAATATTTAGTGCAAATGCATATGCTATCTATGTTTCATGGTTCTAATTGTTTTCTTGATGTTTTCATAGAATGAGGTTATGTAGATATCAGTCACATAGAAAATGGTGTGCGTGTCTAATGCATGTGAATATACACATATATGCATGTACATGTATTATTCCTACATATACATACATATGTGTGTATATTTATTCATAAAACATGTGCAATTAACTCAAAAAGAAAATTCCAAGTAATCTAATTTCATACCATCATGCTAGATTTGATTTCATGTTGTAACTTGATAACTTTTAAGATAAATTTGAGTGATATCATTTGTGTTTTCTGCTCATTCTTACATATTTTGGATGACAAAGACTCATATTGTTCAAGAAATGTTGTTGCCTCTATTCCTTCAATGCCTGTGTGCTATCCTCTAATGCCTCTACCTTCTTTTTCCTTCATTTCCCTATGCTCTTTTGCTGCCCTTAATGCTCAGAAAAATAATATGCAAATGTGCCTATCTATTGGGGGTTTCTTTCCCTTTATTTGTATTTATTTTTTCTACCCTATTTTTGGTGCCTAAGAGGAGTCGACCCAACCATCCAAACTAAGCTTTATCTCCACTTAAATTTGGTGAAACTAATACCTCCTCATGCTAATGTGGGTGCATGAATCAACTCATTAAGTTTTGACTTTATTTTTTATTGAGAACTTCACCTTTTTCCAATGTTTTCATATATTTATCCATGCATTTAAACATATATATGCATACATACAATTACATAAGTATTTGTATGTATGCATGTATATGTATGCATGTATATATATGTATGTACATATGTATGTATGTATGCATGCATGTATGTATGTATGTATGTGGGTAAACCCATAATAGTGGTGTACAATTTTCATGAGGAAGGAAATTTGTAAAAATGCGCACACATTCAAAATTTCATGTTTTAAAGGGTTCGTTCGAACTAGGGAGTTCGCACGAACACAAAAGAGGGGTTCGGTCGAACTCCTAGTTCGAGCGAACCCCCTTTTGCATGGTGGGTTCGCTCGAACCCTATAATGCCACGTTTCTCAATAGAAATGAATGGAAAATTAAAAAAAAGGGGGGTTCGAGCGAAGGGGGGTTCGCTTGAACCCCCCTTTTTTGCCCTTCTCCCCCTCTTCCACCAAATTTTAGCAGAATTCTGCCCTTCGAAGCTCGGGTTGATGATGAAAATGGAGGAGAATTCACAAACCCAATTGGATGATGGTAGTCCTCAAAATGAGCTATCCAACGAATAAAATTTTAATATGTTTTGGTTTTATTATGTATGTGTTTTTTTAGTTTTATTAAACATAGGTTTTTCACTGAAAATAAAGCTCTTTGTTTTGCACATGTGGAAAAATAACAGATTATCAAATTAAATTTTTAAAAAATATGTTTGTGCTGGGTATTGATGTCCTTGATCCATTAATTTTTTTAAAATTTTTTTTGATACATACAGAAAAAGTTATGTTGTATATAGTCCACCTATGTATGAATTGCAATTGGTTTGACTTCGAAACTTGATTAAGGAAAAAATATTCAATAAAAATTTATGAGACCAAATGGAAGTGCTAGATATCGTAGTTACAAATCTAAATTCGAAAAAATGAGAATTTTATCCTTCATACAAAAAAAATTATGTTGTATACGGTGAGCGTCACTTTTTAAAAATGTTGTTTTCTGAAAAAAATTGGTTTTCGTGGGAGATGGAAAAAGAAGTGCAATTTGATTCCAAAAATTTTGATTTTTTTTTTTTTAGAATCTATAGACAAAATGCGATGAGACACTAGTTTGTATCATCTTCAAATTCCTCATGGTTTAACCGCTATAGGTGTCTGAATGTGAAGATTTAGTTAAAAATAATAATTTTAGTGTCCAGTTTGGCCAAAAATGGCAAACCACTATTGTGGGATCACCCATGTATGTATGTATGTATGTACGTATGTATGCATTTAATAAATATTATTATTAAATACATACTTATTTGAAATGAAACTAATTACATTGTTAATATAAAAGAGATAATTTTATTTTTCCTAACAAGTCATTTGAAATGAGTAAAAATAGTAAGCATAATTGCATATACATAAGCTAACCATTTAGATCATCAAAACCATAAAAAATATTCAAGCATAATGTACAATTTAAACTATGAATCCATGGTAACACAAAATACAAAATAAAACCATTCAAAATGTAGAATGTATGCAACTACGAGTGTGTGTGTTCATCAAGTTTCCATCATGCTAATAATTACCAAGTTCCTAAGATACTTCTACCTCAGCGATGCTCTTTCCTTCAACATGTTCCTGCACTCATTCACACTCAGATTTATGTCAATAGGTTAGTCCATAGCATTATAGTTGAAGCACATGCACATAACATCTCATCTCCATTTCAATTTCAATTTCATGCATTTAGAAATAACATCTAACTTAGAAACACATTTATCCATAATAAAAAAAATCATAAGATAATAAACCAATAGTCTCAACCAGTTTCGTTTATTTATTAATTAAGTTTATGCAAGCAAAAATGAGATGTAAGATTGTTGGGGGTGTTGCATATAAGAATGTAGGTCGCTAGATTGGAATTTATTTTCATTTGTAGTTCTAATCATTTGATGAAATACTTTTATACAAACATCCAATGATATAAAAGATTGGTTGCAAATGACAAGGGCCAATTTTTGGAGCATATGACATGTTTCTTTTGCTCCTTTAACATGATCTGCAACAATCTCTAGCATGGATTTTTGATATGCTATCAGATCTTGGTCTTCACGTCTTTGATTTGTATATATTCTTGTTAGCATATTAACACAACTCTCAAATTTTCTCCCTGCTTTTGATGCATACTTGGAAATGTATTTGAGAATAATTGTTTGTGAAATAATAAGTTGAAAATCTATTAGCTCTCCATATTGAAATAATTTGTGGGTTGTGTGTGTTTAACCTATCATTTTTTCTAGTTGGTCCATATTTTTTATTTTCATCACCATCAAATGATAAGGTAGAGATGATTTATTCTTTTCATGGAGCTTTATGTCAACATTTTATATTTTTCCCCTTCTTATGTCAACATGTTCCATCATTGCATTTTGTGTGCATTTGCACACAAATAATTATCTCTTTGAATAGTCATTAGAGGGATTTGTAGTGAAGATATCAATTATTCGTATTAAGGATTGATCGTCATGTGGAGATTGATGTTATTTTTTTGTTTCTATGAGATGTATTATGAGGGTTTCAAGTAGTGACATGTGTTTCAAAGAATTGTCTTCCTTTTTCTACTTCTAAACTATTTTCTAGTCAAAATTTACCATATTTGGTGTATTCTTGAGCCAAAGGAATCCATGTACACATGTGGTCCTTCCATGTTTCTATTTGTACTTATACCGATAATCTTTTGTATAGAGGATTTTGTCAATGAACCCCTCTCAAAAGAATTTAAATAATTGATGTAGATATATGGATGTGAAATGGTGCAGTTATTAATTATGTTATTTGTGTATTCTTTTTTGGTTTACATTATAAACATTATATCATTTGAGAGTAGTTATTGTAAATTTGGCCATTTTGTATCTGTTGCACTTAATGCATAAAGAATAGAGTGGGTGATCATATTTGATATCTCAACATGACATTATTCCAATATGGTCTTGTTCCTCTTATGGAAGATCCAAAATCCATAGGTTACTTAGCCAATTATGTGTCAAGAAAATTATTGAGATTTGTACGAAGGTTTTCAATAGTGGTTGATACGATTATTTTGAATTGAATTTCTGATATTAAAAAATATTTAAATTGCTTGGCTATGTTGGTGTATCATAAGATTTAAAATATAATATTGAAACCTTAGATGCGTTCAAAATCTATAGTCATGAAATCTCATTAAGTGTAACACATATTCATGCATTTGTATTTCTATAATTCTTAATTATACTTGTAGTGCATTACCATTTGGAAAGAGTGTAGGAAATTTCATATCAAAGAGGTCCTCAATATTATACTCATTTATTGGAAACAATCTTATTTCAAACCAATCAATAATTTTATTAGTTTGATCTTCAACTTCTAGCATTTCTTTAATGATTTCTAGCTCACAAATGTGTCACCAAAAAGTGTAGCCTTGACACTTTTCACTCATTTGGGCCTTTTCCCTTGGATTTTGGTCTTGTTTTTCTTTGATCTAATGTGACCAACCCATTCACATTAGGCCTTGAACGCTTGCAAATCAACAAAAACCTAACAAAGTCTTACAAGAGTGTTGTGAAGTGTTGTAACACATTTCCTCACTTTTCTAGGACTTTTCTACAATAAATGATCACCTAAATAACCCTTTTCCAAGCCTTAGTCTAAAGTGTTGTAAGGTGTTGTAATTGACCCTCACACTTTTCTAGGCTTGTCATCACTAATTCAACCCTTTCTCATGATAAATTTTCCCCTTAATCTACTTTTAGGCCCAACTTAAGTGTGTTTTAGGAGACAAGCCCGTTAAACATCATTAAACACCACTTAATTCCTGACCACCACTTGAATTTGTCCAAGTGGACTAGGTCACCACCTTGGACGACCTAGTCCCTTTTGGCATAAAATTCAAAATTAAGACAAAATTCTAACAAGAATTTGCCTCCAAAACCCTAAGGTCGGCCTATCATGTGTTATTTTT
Source organism: Sequoiadendron giganteum (assembly GCA_007115665.2). Lineage (NCBI taxonomy): Eukaryota > Viridiplantae > Streptophyta > Pinopsida > Cupressales > Cupressaceae > Sequoiadendron > Sequoiadendron giganteum. The sequence continues at coordinate 884,104,271 of CM021100.1, read as the reverse complement.
GGGGAATTAGGGCATAACATGTATAAATAAGGGTTTTTATCCTCATTTTCCCCCTCTCTTGCTCTCAGCCCCCTAACATCATTTTCATCTTCACAAGCACTCAAAAACTCAATCTTCTCAAGAAAGTATTCAAGCACTTAGCATTTTTAGACATCATCCATTGGAGCTTGTTCTTGCATGTCTTCAAACATCTTCAACAAGGATTTGGTTTGTATGTAGATTATTCAAAGAGTAAAGAGTTGAAAAGGTGTCATCATTCCATCCACAACATTCAAAGTCAACAAACTCTAGAAGGAGCTAAAAGACAACTTGTAGGTCATTTTCTCAAGATTCAGACACAAGTCTCTGTCAGAAATAGAAGTACAAGTGGGAACCTACAAATTCCAACCTCAAAACTCTCGAAAGCTCTAGGAGGACTAGGCCACCATCATTGGTGAATCAATCCCTGTACCCGACTTGAAAAGTGGTTTATGTGTTTTTGGGTACCCATTTACCAAAAACCTATTTTGACAAAGTTTCCCGAGAAGAGGAGTAGGTTGCCCATTATGGCGTAAGTGTCCCAGTGAGAATTTCTAGAAGATTCCAGAGCTCCTCTTCTTTAGCCTTCAGTTCCCAGGTGCACCATTTCTGTCTCTTCTAGTTTCTTTCCATTTTGCATGCATTTAGGTCATTTAGTTTACTTTGCATATAGTTTACATTTCATAGTTAATTTGTTTAATTACATTACAACACTTAGTCACACCCTATCACAAAAAAAACACAACCCCTATCTTTGAATGAACTCACCAAAAATACATCATTAGTGCGAAAGAGAGTCATTATTCCAACCTTGCCTCTAGGTGAAGAACCCTAGGAGCCTAATTGGGGAATCCTCTTTCCCTTCTTGTATAAATTTTTGGCAGTTCGACAAAATGTATTTGGTAGTCTAACCATAAATGATGATGTGTATGTTGATTAATTCTCACTTTGGTCTTGGCTATTGCTAGATTCATTGTTTGGGACCATTACGTCTTTCAAAAAATTTCAATGGTGTGAAGAAATTCTAAAATATTTGTACTAGTTTTAGGAAGTTGTGCTAGGTAGTTGACATTTATTTCAATATTTCTATAATATGGGTCATGTTTGACCTTGTATTGTAATGCATCCTTGCAATAGTAATCATGTATGATATCTTCAAACTATTGAGAAATTTAAGTCTATAATTCTATGTGGAATAAATTTTGCAATGTTTTTAATATCATGTGAGAAGTTAATTGTGTGACCATTGTATTTGTATTGCCCTCCATGAGCATGGACTAATTGTAATATTTGGTGTACTCTTGTTATGAAAATTTATAATACTTAATGATATTTTTCAATAGAGAAGGTTGTTCTCTTGGACCCATATTATTAAATGATGAAAATTGTTATATGAATTTCTCATTGAAATATATTATGCAAATATGATTTTTATTTTATGAATGGACAAACAGGCAATGGTAGAATTCCTTGCATATAGTATATGTTTATAAGTTTCATGGTGCATCTATTCTATATAAAAAATTTGGATATTGTCTTGAACTTACTATTATTGTTTTATGATGTTGCATTTGTGATTCATCTTGTATTTTTTACTTCTATAAGTTTCATAGTAGATTAAATTTTGATCTTGGTGTGTTGATAGATCTACTATTTTTAGTATTTGTTTCTCTATGTTTTGCATATGGTGATGGAAACATATTTCCTCTTTATGGTGAGCATAATTAGCTTGATTTTTTTTATGAATTTGTAGTCTTTGGAGTTATATTTACGTGCTTTGATTTGAGATTTTTCTATGCTAGATTCCATCATATATAACACAAAATGGTAGGATATAATTAATGCCACTTTTACCTTAGGGTTATTTAATTATTATTATTATATTAAATATTAGAGAACTAAGATAACTTATAAGATGTAATAAATATTAAAATAGATGTGTATAGCTAATGTAAGATAATTAATGTATTCTATGCATGTGATAATTTGCCAAGAATTCTAAATTAATTAGTTAACATAATAAACTGAATAACACAACCACATAATTCAATCATATTATCATAAAATTCATATATATAATATTCCTAATATCTTTTAACATCAATATTTTCCACTACTTATTTGAATCATAACACTTGGAATGGTCATTCTCAACGTAGGAAGATTTTAGTGGTCTTGGCTCTCATAGCTATGTCACACTCCAAGAGGATTTGATTCTTATTCAAAACCAACACACATAATTACACAAGAAACAACCCTAGCCAAAAAATCCTTGGGTATACACTATGTGCTAAGTTGGACACATATTTTGTGCCCCTTCTCCAATGCTCATAGCCCTTAAAATGACCTTCTTCTCACTAGAGCGATCTCCATGCCCCTTTCTAAGTCTCACATAGATTATTTATATGTAATCCTTAAGGGACAATTTCCAAACCATCATACCCTTCACAAAGGTTGCCTTTTAATAATTATTTAATAAATATACTTATATCTTATTAAAAAAGGTTTTTATAAATATTCTCTATTAATCTCTATTTTAACCAAAGGACCATAATATCCTTTAATTTTTTAGACCTCCTTTTAAATTCTAAAGGGTAATTTCATAAGTTTCTCTTCTCTTAAAAAAAATCCACATAACATTTATCCCCCTGAAAATTAGCTATTGTCCTTAGTAGCATTAGATGCATCTACATCACAACTCAAAAAATACATAACCAATAATTGAAGATATTGTAATGGTGAAAAATTGAAACCACGAATAAATAAGAACTTTACAAGAATCAAATTTCTACATTACCTCAAAGAAATATCAAATTCTTAAGTGTAAGTACATAATTAAGGAAATGAAAAAATTCAAAATTTTAATTCATTTGGAGTTATGAACCATAGAGAAAATATTTAAGATCTCTTATATTAAAATAATGACATGCATAAAATCTATTCTCTACAAAAAATAGACTAATAGACATAGAAGTACCTGGCGCTAAACACAAAGGATCTTTGTCTAGGACTCCAACATGTAGTGCAAACATCCTCACAAAGTGATCATCCTTCACAAGTAACCTTAGAACTTCCTAGAAATTTTGACTTGAATTACTAAAGTCTACTTAACGTAACACACTAAGACAAGAAAAAATGTTGTGGTTGTTTCAAGGCTTTCCTCAATTGAACCCCCATTCTCATATTTCTACCTCCATGTACAACCAAAGAAAGATAAATGATAAAATTATCTTAAAAAATAGTCCAATTAAGGATTAAAATCAAATAGATAAATGATAATGGTGTCAACCCCAGTTGATGCGGAAAACCACCATTGCATGCCAATGGAACTTAGTAAAACAATAAGTAAAATTGCTCTTATACAAAATAGATTATCTTGTAACAAGTGAAAATAGAAGATATTACTAGTAGCCAAGGGTTTGAAATCTCAAGGGATGCAAGAGTTTGACTGGAAATATTTTCCTTTCAGAAGACCTTGCTATTATGGAAGAATAAATATAAAAGGTCATATTTCTCTTTAGAGTTCTTGTGATAGCCAGTTGAGAGCTAAGTGTGTAAAAATTACAAAAATATCTTGAGAAATGGCCAAAAAGAGAGTTTTTATTCTTGTACAAGAGGGAAGAGATTAATTTTCTCATTCAAACATTATGACATGTTTATACAAAAGGAGGGTAAAAAACTATTAATCAAAAAGTCACATTAGTATAATAAAACACCAAAATAAGAAGGTTGGGAGGCCCCAAAAGCTAGAGAAATAGAGCTATAAACAAGAGCATAAAACCCACCCGAAGAATGCCCAACCAGGGACCAGGACACCAAACTCTTTAGCCATGCTTATCCACTTGAATCAATCTCTACAAAGTACCCACCAAATCCTTTGTAAGTTACTCCCATTCACTAACCTACCAACCAATTTGACCCTTTGAAGCTCATTTGGCAAGACAATCAACAACATTGTTCCATTCCCTCAAGATATGAACAAAGAAGACCTCCTCCAAGAAACTTCTCAACCTTAAAATTTGTCTGGCCACAAAATCTAATTACCAATTCACCCCCTCAAAACTTTTCTTATTCAACATATTAACAATGATCATTGAATCATATTCACAAGAAACCTTGCACCACCCCAGGGTATAAGCCTTCTCTAAGGCTATAAGGATAGAAAGAGCCTCCATCAGATTATTATTCTGATACCCCTTATAAATGGAGAAGATATACATATATCTGATCCTGATTTATCTCTATCAACTCCCCCAACACCAGCCTGACCAAGGTTACCTCTAGACGAACCATCTGTATATAGCTTCAAGACCCCATCAGAAAGGGTTACCATTTTCCATCCCTTTGAATTTTCCTCTTGGAATTTTCATCCTTAGACACGAGAGAGTCCTTCCTCCCCTTTCTAATTAATCCTAACCTATCCATCACTTCCACCTCCCCATAATCCATAGGAGGAGTCACCTCACACTTAGCTTAAACAATCTCCTGAATCATACTGATAATACACTACCATATCTGTTGAAATGCTAGGGCTTGTGAATGGAAAATCCTTTGATTCTACTCAAGCTAGGTATTCCAAATGATACAAGAGGGCCCCAAATTCCAGGCCACCTAGAGACAACAAACCTTGGAAGGAAGACTCCCCAAACATCTCCAAAACTCCACAAGGGACGAAGCATGAACACATGCATGTTTCTAGGCCTCCCACCAATAGTGCCACATAAACCTAAAAAAAGAGCATTGGAAGAAATGATTTGAGGAAGAATCCTCATTGCAGCCACACATGAATGTAGATCGAAGGCCTGTGGAAACCTCGCTTCCTTAGATTCTCCCAAGTGAGGCACTAATAACGAGCCATGAGCCACTAAAGGAAATTATACTTGGGCCATGCAAACTTATTCCAGGGCTTATTTTCTTCTTTTAATTGATGAGCAATAGCGTGACGTCTATGCCTATACTCTAAATAGCATTTCAATTTCTTTTGTTGTGATTTTCAAGTTGTGATAGTGTAGGAGCGAGCTTATCAACAATTGGTTTCTTTTCTGATTTTAAGGAAAGAATGAAAGGAACCGCCAAGGGCTGGCATCCATTGTCTCTTTGGGTCTATAAACTTGTTTTATCTTTGGAGGGACAAAAGGGGCCATCTTATTGTCTCTTGGTCTTTCATAGGAAATATGTGGAAGAATTGCGGATTTTTTTTCTTTGTTACTTGGAAGGGCTTGCTGTTCAATCATAGGTTCATAAATTGTAGGTTGAGGAGGAGGAGTAACCATGGACTTGAGAATATTGTTAAGAAATAATTTTTCTATATGCTTTTCCTTGATTGTTTGATAAGATTTGAAAAAGAATTCTTCTCGAGGCTTTATAGGTTGCATAGGTCAAGGCCAAAAGAAATCTAATGAAAAATTTCCATGGGAAGACAAGGGATGAAACCCACTATGATGAATTGTAAATATCTCATTCCCAACAAGAAACTTTATGCACTTGTGAATAACTAACGAGACAACATTCATGGAGTGTAACCATGAGTAGCCTAGCTTCACACGAAATTGGTTTGACGATGAGATGATGGAGAATGACACATCTAATTGTTTAGGCCCAACTTTAATGGAAGAGTGGTTGAACCTATCATAGGGAAAGAAAAACCATTATGTGTTTTAATCCGTTATTTCAATTTTTCATAAGTATCGTTATAAACCTCTTGCATAAATAAGAATTCATTGGTGATCACATTCTTTGCACATGCAGGATCAATAAGTATTCCTTGTGCAAGTATGTCATTGATACAACTAGCAATGTAGAGAGGACCATCAAAAAAAAGTTTAAGTGCATCACCATTAGTAAAAGCAATGTTAGGATTCAAATTGGTTTGGACCTTATGAGGTTGAACAACAATGAGTGCAATAATGGCACAATGATATTCCTCATTATCACTCTTATCATCATCAGGTATATCTTGTGTTGTGTTAACATTCATCACATCATTCTTGTTATCACTAGCTTTTACAAATGAGATGGAATGTTTTGACATTGGATTGGTAAAATTTTGGTTAGGTGGGGCAATGTATTTATTTCCTTGATCATTAACATCGCCTAACTAGATGTGATCAAAATCAATGAGGTCTTGTACTATATGTTTAAGATGCATACATCTTTATGTATCATGTCCAATTTGTCAGTGATAATGGAAAAAGGCATTTGGATTATGGTTTGGAGGTGTAGGCTTGATTGTATCAAGAGGTCTAGTGGGAGGTAAGGTAATTAGGTTCTTACTCAAGAGTTGCAACATAAGCGAATGGAGCGTATTAGGTAACGGGGTGAATTTCCTACTCTTTTTCGAAAATTGGTATGCATTTGTTGTTTTTATGGCAGCCACTTGAGGTTCAACATAATGGGTTGTTTGTGGTTGATTTATTCGAATAAATCCTTTTTTTTGGTTTCTTGAATGGTTGAAAATTGTTATGATGCATAGTTTCAGATTTTTCAGGACGTTTTGAAGGGGTTTTGTCTACATGTTGGTTAAGTGAGTTCTGATGATCGTGGATATCCATGCATAAGTGTGTAAAAGAGGGAAATTTCATCATCCCAAGCTTGTATTGAATATTTATTTGTAAGTTATCAATGAACATACTTTGAATAACCAAGCATCAAGAAGCTTAATGTTGACTTGTGAGTGAAGCCTTTGATAACGAGCTATAAAATCAATGAAATTTTTATCTTTTTATTGTTTACATTGCATCAAATTAGGTAGGGCCATCTTAGGACCAATGTGCACTTTGAAATGGTTTAGAAAGACATCGACAAGCTCATTGAATGAGTTGATTTAGTTATTTGGTAAGGAACAAAACCATTCCAAGATTGTATCTTTCAAAGACCTAGGAAAAAGTTTAGCCAAGAGTTTGTCTTTAAAAATGAAATCACTGCATAAGGATGTATATGCTGACACATGGTTGCTAGGATCTCCTTTACCATTGTATTTCTGAAATCTAGGAATCTCTATACCTTGTGGTATTTTTGTTGTCAATATCTCCAATGACAATGGGTTTATATTGACATGTTGTGAAGGTTGTCCATTTTGGTTTTGGTTCAATGTTGCTATTTGTTGTTGGAGGGATGTGACATTTTGCAAAATTTCATTTATTATGGAATCATTGGTTGTGTTTTGATATGGAGGTGAATATGGTGGAGGTGTGTATGTGTTAGAAAAACAACTAAATTATAGGTTAAGAGGTAGAGGGTTAGGAGATATGATGTTTGAATTCATAAAGCTAAGAGGATTTCTAGTGGAAATACCCAAAGTTGGAGTGATATTACTGGTTGGTTGCATTGTTATAGTGACACTTGAATTGGTATATGTAGGAATAAAGGTTATGGTTGTAGGGGGAGTAATTTGGTTTCCTCCTTGGCTTTGGGTGTAACCCAAAGTTTGAGCACAACTAGCCACTGTAAGAATATGGTTATCACTAATATGAGCTAGGCTTCACACAGTCTCTAATCCATGGTCTTTTTCAAGCATTCTCCTCATGTTATCTATGATAGGAATGATAGTACCAAAAATATACTCTATACTCACAAAATCTTGAAGTTTTTCTAAAGCTTTATCCATTTGTTTGAGTTTCTCTTGAGGGACATGAGCAATTGAGGTTTCAACATTAGTGTAAGTGGTTGATGATAAGGTGGTAATGGAACATGTGACATTAGGGATATGGTATAAAAAGGGTTGATTGGTGTCAACAATATGAGTGAAAGAGTTAGAAAACCCAAGATCCACAATGAATGTACTATCGTAGGATACCATGAGTCTCAAACTATGTATCGTTGAAGTATTGGCAATAGGACACCAGGTTTTGAAACTCATACAAGTTTCACCAAACCCAAAGTGCACCCAAAACAAACAAAAAGGTACTAGCTAATGATAGTAACCACCTAGTAATAGAAAATACAATGCAAGTATGAAATACAATATTGTAATTTTCAGATCTAAAATATGACAATTGACTTATTTTAAATGTAAAAACCTAAACATGATTACTTTTGAATGCCAATTTTAATTTCAAACAATTTATTATTTTTCACCAATTGAACTAAATGCAAACAACTACACAAATATGTAATTTTTGAGACTAAAACAAAGATTTATAGGCTAGAACAAACTGATACTACAAAGAAAAAATTTTGTTATTTTTTTTAGAAAAACACCTATACTAGGACAAGTTTTCCCAAGAATGAATGTGTCCTAGGATAGGGGTCCAAAAAATTTAAATCTAAGTTTTTAACTTGATATTTAAGCTCACTATTCCTAACATCAAACAAATTTTCAGTGACAATTTTTCTAGAATTATGATGAAAATGTAAATACAATTTTGTGACAATGTATGAACAAAATGCTAATTTTTTAATGCAATTTTTAATGAGATTTTGACCTAAATGACTAAAACACACTTTTATGCAATCTACTATGCAAAATGTATGCAATATTTTTGGTTTTTTAATGTTTTAAATGATGCAAACATGTAATATCTAACCCTAAATGAAGCATGCAAACACAATGATGTAAAATCTAGATCTAGGGTTTCAAGGATCTCAAAATTAGAAAAGTATGATTACAATGTCGGGTTCACCAAAATGAAGTGTGGGGAAAAGGGTTCCCTAAGTAGGACAAGTTAAGGATCCAAAATAGGTATCTTTCCCTAGGTGCATTTCATTAGGAAATAGATCACAAGGTGTAATGATTGACTTTCAACCTCAATGGTGAGTCAACCAGACTTGGATCTTAGTCCTTTAAGACAATAGGACAGATCTGAAACCTAATCAAATGATTTGCAATGTTCAAATTAAATACACAATAATACCTAGAACATGAATTTCAAGATTATGAAGATACTGAAATCAAATTGACAATTTGTAGGCAAATTTGAGAAGGGTCTAGACACATGTACCTAACATAAAAAATTTGGTTTTGAGCACTATTGAAGGACATGTTTGTCCAGGGGTGAATGGGTCCTAGTTAGGGCTTCCAAAAATACTTTTTGTAGTCCTTTGAAGTAAGATTTGATATGTTTTGTATAGGTTTCATTGTCAAAAATCTAGAAATAAATTCTGCACTTGAGTTTCTATGATTTAACAACAATGAATGCAACAATGTAAAATTTCTCTTCAAGATCTTCAAGCATTCTTCAACCTGTAATCTACACATACACAAAGAGGAAGAATTTTTTTTGTTCTTTTGGGGGTTTTCCTTGGTCAGACCCCAAGCTTGGTAATTAAGCATTGATAAACAAATAATCACAATGGAAGGAAATGATCAATGAAACAATACTTGCTTACAACTCACCAAACCTTTAATGGTTGTCCTTAGAGGATTGAATTCACACACATCACTCTGAGGATTGATCTTTCTTTTTCTTGATTGATTGGATACTTGAAAATGCTTGGATGCTTTAGGATCAATAATACATAGTAACCTTCACAAGATAACATGAATGCACATGAACTTTGACATGATGATTAGGATCTTGATTTGTTGCAACAAATGATTGGAAATTTCTCTTGAATGCTCTTGACAATAATATTTGCTCATAAATTTGATCTCTTGATGTCACTTCTTGCTAGTTAGATTTCAAATAATCAAATGAATATATGTATTTATAGGTGCTTATCTAATTTCTCAAAAAATAGATTCCAAAATATGATAACTGAATATGAAATTTGAATAATTAAAATACCATAAAAAACATATTTAAAAGTGGGTCATGGCATTTAAGGAGGACCCATTCACCATAATTCTAGGGCACTCATTCTCCAATATGATAAAAATATTAATTGCATTAATTAAATGTTGGGTTCCCTTTCAGAAAATGGGATAAATAAGGCTTTGGAATACATAATTTAGGCAATTAAAAGCTTAATTAAGTTCAATTAATTAAGGGACCCAAACAAAGTGTGAAATTGTAAAGGGTATACAATTTCCTACACTACAATAGGTATTCCCAAGAATAAAAAATATAACTAAAAACCCTATAGGTTATGCAGTTACAACACACTCGGTATAACAATCACATTGTGTACAATAGATATGCATTGAGAGGCATAACAATATAACTAAAACCCATTTTTATACTAACAACACATTGGGTAGAATATTTACATCGTATAAAATAGATATGTATTCACATACATAAACAATATAACTTCAAACCCCATCTGTGCACTTAAAACTGAATGGGTAGAACATCAACGTGATATACAATAGATAGGCATTCCCCATGCATAAACATTATAACTAAAAACCCTATAGGCTATGCACATACAACACAATGGGTATACCAATTACATGCAAAATACATCATATATGAATTAAGAGGCATAAATAATATAACAAAGAGTCCCATATATGCACTTACAACACAATGGGTAGAACATTAACATCATATACAATAGATATGCATTCACATGCATAAACAATATAACTTCAAATCCCATATGTACACTTACAAAAAACATGGTAGAACATTAATGTAGTATATAATAGATAGGCATTCCAAAGCATATACAATATAATTGAAAGCCATATAGGCTATGCGCTTATCGGTTACTGGGTACAACAATTACATCATATACAACATATGTGCATTGAGAGACATAAACAATATAACTAAAAAACCCATATATACACTTACATCATAGTGTGTAGAAAGTTTACATTGTATACAAAAAATATGCATTTGCATGCACAAGCAATATATCTTCAAGCCCTAGATATGTACTCACAACAAGTAGTGGGTTGAACATTCACATCTTATACAACAAAAAGACATTTTCAGGCATAAACAATATAACTTAAAACCTCACATATGTACTTACAACAAATTGGGTGGAATATTTACATATTATACAACATATAGGCATTCCCAATCATAAACAATATAACTTAAAACCCCATAGACATGCATTCCAAGACATTTAAGCAACATAACATAAAACCTCATATATGCATTTCAACACACTAGCTTAAGCAATAACAATTGTAGTGTCGAAAATTGTCACCCTTGATAATTTCACACTGGGTTTAGCTCCCCCTATGTGCTTGGACTTAGTTATGCATTTGATTGCCCATTTTATGAATCTTTGGAAAATCAAACAATGGGAATGAAAATAAGCATTTAATATTCTCCCTTGGTGTTTAAGGCCTTGACAAGGATGTGTTTGGGCTATGGTGCCCATTGCCCTTGTCTAGTCCTTTTTGGATCCAATTTAAATATCTCGATGTTGGTATTTTATTATTTGAAAATCCAATTTCATTTGTTGGCTATTAGCATTTGATTTTCAGGAAATTAGAAGAACTACATATAAATATAAGTCATTTTCATCATTTGAAATCCTAAGAAAACCTAATGAATCCTAGCATTTTCTGAGCAAATTAAATATTCTAAAAGTAATCAAGAGTAGTCAAGAGCAGAATTATTAGAATTATTGAAGCATTTATTTCAATCAAACATCATGTTAATCATATATCATGTTTTTATGTAAGTTTGTTCATGTTTTGTGTTCATTTGTTTTGTGAGTACTAACACTTGCAAGACTTCAAATCAAGCAACAATTTCTCCTTGAAGGTGATGAGTACATGACTTTAATTTATCAAGGAATGTAGATTTGAGTGTTGAGTTGCAACACTTTTTCAATTTATCACTTGTTATCATTTAGCCTCTTCTCGACCGAAGGTAAGCTCTCTTTTTACATTGTCATAATTGTTATGGAGGTAGAAATACCAAAATGAGGTTTGACTTAGGAAAGCCCCTATACGACACAACCCTTCCCCCTCTTTCATGTGTGTAGGTTCTTAGATCTAAATAAAATTAGAGGAAGGTTGAAGATTAATTGCTCATTCATGCATTCAAGCCCTACAAGTTGTCAAGTCAAGGAAAGTGTTTTTTATCAATAACAAATAAACTTTCTATAGTGATCTTAGGAGAGAAGAACTTGTAGATCAGGGGCAACAAGAATACGAAATCAAATATTGAATAGTAGCAAGCTAACCTAGGGGCTAGGGCGCCCCACGCCCCTGTCCAACTATTTCAACACCAAATTTGTATGCCAAGTTATTCTGTGTTTGCTCTCAACTTTTTTAGAATCTATTTCTATATTTTTGTTTTGTATTTATCAAAAATCATCTTATTTTGTTGTATTTTCATTTGTAACGTAGGAACAACATTGCATCACATAATTTAGTCAATTAATCACATCCACATCATCCTGTCCCACACACAAAAAGATTAAAACCTTGATCCACTATTCTGACTTTTCCATTAAGGTTTGTAGCCAAGTGGATATTGAGATCACTTTTAATCCTTAATGTCCCTAATTAGAAGAAGTGTGATTTAAGACCTAGATCCCTTTTTCTAATCAAACAACAACGTAGAGAAAAAATAAGAATGAAGACTATATGTTAGACCAGTATAACGGCTAAAAGAATATGCAATTTGGTTGTCATAATATTTTTTTCTTGTCTCGTCTTCTTATGCTACTACCTCCAAAAAATATAGAAGAGGATATAAAATAGATAGGAGAAAACATGATGAAACTGATGAGAAATTCAAATGAGAAAAATAAAAGGATTGAATGGATGTCATGCCTATTTGAATTGGTAATATTAATGATATGTTGAATGTTTGTTTGGTATGGAGTATTAAATTTCTATCATCTTATTTGGATTTTTAAATTTATGATTTTTTTCATATATTACAGAGTTAATATGATTTTGCCATGAATTGTAGAGTTGATTGGTTTGGTCAAATGCTTGTATGTTGTGGATTGTTTCATTTATGTCCTCTTCTTTTGGTGGGATCATTGGTGGTCTTGAAGCTTTTATGCATTGAATCTAGGTGGGCATGTAGGTGGAATTGACTAGTAGGTGCGTAGTTGACTTTAATAGATGAGACACATGGCCATGTTTATGTTAGAATATTATTTTGTTATTGGGAAACTAGGATATAAGATGAATCTGATATTATTTGGTGACGTGATAGATGGGTTTGTTTGAAGTTGATGTGGCAGTTACTTTTTGGAATGGATGTGTTTGAAATGGGTGGTCAAAGCACATGTGCTTGGGACTCTTAGTTTGTATTTTTTTAAAATTTTGGGGTGCAAATTTTAATGCAATGGTGCATTTTTGCACACTATGGATTGTATCTGGGTTGTGTTAGAAGCTTACTGAATATTTTCAGACTTGTATGATTGTGATGATGCAATTCTTTTTGGGACAAATATAAACAAATTATAAAATAATTTTTCTTTTTGGGACAAATATAAATGAATTATAAAACAAATATTCTCTTTTGAACAAATATAAATGAATTATAAAACAAATATTATATGTACATTGATTGGGCATTATTTGTTTGCTTGTTAGTTAAAATTTATATATTAATTGATTAATGATGTGCTCCATTATGGGGCCCAATCAGGTCAACTTCTATCCCCACTATAGGACCCCACTCCACTATGGGCCCCTCTCCCCTAACTTATTATAGCTTTACACCTTTACTTTTACCATTTTTGTCGTTTGTGTTGCATACCTTCTCATCCATAATTTCCTTTGTCATTCTTGCACTCCAACATTTATGTTGTTTTCATATCTGTGCCATACATGACCTATGCGTAAATTTGACAATTGACTCTACCTATAAAACCATTTTTTAAAGAGACACCTTATTTTATTTGATTCATATACAAACCAAAAAAATATTAAAATAAATCTTTTACAATTTATCTAAAACCTCTCTAGACATCCCCAACATACAAACATACAGCCATGGAATTTAGCGTGTAGACACCCCCAACATTGCTTTTACTTTAGTTTTAATGTACTGTTGTAGTATATCTTGTTGGCCATTATTAGCTTTTCCTGGCAGCTTCTTTACACTGGGTTTTCTCTGTCAGTCAATACATCAATGAAGACACTAACAACTCCCAAAGTTAAGCACCACCGACAGTTGATGGCTGAATGGACTAGAATTGTTTAAAACAGCCTACAAATTTGATAAGTCGGCTCATAGATTTGTCAAACAGCCTCTAAATGACCGAGTAAAAATGTCCCTGTTAACTTTTTGGTTTGTCAATAAGAAATTCATGTTCTGTTCAGACCATTTTGGTACCTCATTCGTCCTCTTTTTTAATTCATGCACTGGTAGAAGTTTCAAAGAACTTCCACCAATCAAAATTACTTCCTGCTATTGGAAGCCAACGTGAAATTTTGAAAAGTTACGTAAACCCTTCGAACAAGGGAGATGAAAGTTCTGCAGTTTTATATGTTTGACATTATGCATAAATTAATTCCATATACTAACACATGTGAACACCCCAACCAATTGGAATACACAGAGATAACATGTAATTTAGTAGGGATCTACTAAAGTAGGTGGTTAGTTAGTTGTAGTCATAGAGTATTCTACCATATTTAAACATAATTTAAATCTTGAAACAAAACAAACTAAATTAAGATATTCAAAAGTATTGTCACCTATTGTTATGAAAATGGAAATGCAAATGAATTGTTTTATAGTCCATGATATCAGACCATTTGTGTTTTGGTCTACATATGGTTTATAGTAATACGGGACTACTCCGTACTCCATGCAAGAGGCATCTAACTATGCTACAAACGAGGCATACATACCCTACCTCCTGTAGGATTTGAACTTGTGACTTCTCTTTCAAGAGTACAACTCTTCACCATTATTGATGTAGATAACTGTGTAGGAAGTAATCCAAAGCATTAACCAGAAGGATACAGAGGAAGGGGATTAAGGGAAAATATTACCTCATGGGTGTTTGAAGACCTGTTATTGATGGTTAATAAAGTATTAACATTTAAAAATAATATTTATTTATGTGGGATCAATGTAGGATTAAAATCTAGTTAATTATGAAATTTTTGTGATGAATTTTTTTACATATGTTCTGTTACAGTTGAGTTTGAGAATTAGAGATTATTATGTTATTTGTTAATATCATTTAACAATTTCTCACACAAGCATTCAATTATCATGTATGAAGCATCTCAAAAGAATTTTGTTTGTTACAATTGCCTTATTTCTTAAGTAATGAATTTGATATGTTGTACAAAATATTTAGAAATAGTTTTATATGTGGTGTTGAGGAACATGCTCAATATTCATATGAAAATTAAATCCTCATTTTTTGTATTATAGAAAAAACTTATTTAGGTTTTGATTATTAAAACCACTTAGGGATCCTTTACAAAGAACCTCTAAATAGACTTGATTAGAGTCTTTCTTGATGATTCCACATAGTTTTGAAGAACTCAACCAAAAGACTATACATGTCTAGGATTTTTTCAATAGTTATGTAGGCAAGAGATTCGTCAAGTTCTTCCATAATGATAAATGATCAAGATGTTATTAAATCTCTCTTTCCATTTTATTAGGTATGTAATTTCCCATTGCAACATGTATTTCTTCTTAATATGGGCCAATACGAGTATCATTTGTGAACAAATTTTGTAAATGGATATAAAAGTATTTCATATGCTTCATTGAGTCTATTTCTATGCTATTGTCATCTCCAATGATGGAGGATGGTTTTTTGCTTCCTATGTTTTTTTATGAGTTGCTAGGAGGTTTTTTTTTCCTCTTATCACATTTTTTTTTCTAGATATTAAACATGATTGGGATATCTTAAGAGTTGTAAGGAGATGTTAATAGTATTAGAGAAAAATAATTTTTGACCTTTTTTTAGTAGATTCCTCAAATATTTTTCTCTTTCCTTCTATTTTTTCATGCTTCCTACTTTCCATAGGCTCTAAGGTCTTTAGGAGAAGCATCTATTGATGGATCTTTCCCTCTAATATATCTAACTATCTTCTTGATTAGGCCTAGCTTTAGAATTTCAAGTAGAAATAAGAGCACTAGTACATTCCTTATGATAAAGTTGAGATATATCAATATTGAAAGGTGAGTTGAAGGGGTTATCATCATAATTGAGGTAGAGATCAATGGTGATGGGTAGATAATTGGAGAGGGTGCCAATATGATGGAAAACCATAAAAACCATTAATTAATCTAGTTTAAACCACAGTTATATGGTCATTTTTAATAACATAACATATTGTAGACACTCAAAAAATTTCCTTACAATTATCCTATTTTTTGTCTATTAATTAAATGGATATTATTATCTATTTAATTAATTCATTTAATATCTTTCTTCTATTCACTCATTAATTCACTCAAATCATTAACATATTATAAGCATTTATGCATTCATAAGCATTTAACCATTTTCATAATCAACCTTTTATCCATAAATCATTTCATATTACTCCATTTGCACAATCATTAAATTATTCATGCATTAAAACCATTAAATCACTCATCTAAACTCATAAATCATTTAATCTTTATCCAATTGCATGTATTTCATTAAATAATTTGCATACATAAATTCATTTAAATCATTCATTAATTCGCACATACATTTTCATTCTAAGCTTCTAAACCTACATTATATCATAAAATCTATCCATTATCTCTCTCATTTTAATTAATTTTAATTACTTGAAATATGCATTTTCCCACTTCAATCTTTTATCCCACATCTCTCCCAACTTCAATCCACCGTGTGAGGACATATATAAAATCCCTTCTTCTCACCAAAAAACACATACATTGAATTCTAATCATACATTATCAATCTTCTTTTCTGTTCACCACAACTTCTTGTTGCACTTGTGCTCATAAAAATCTGAGAGCATCAAATGCATAAATCATGAATCATGGTGAAATAGGAAAACAATGGAACTGATTTTCCTTTGAATGCATTTATTTTAGTTTTTTTATAGTTTAGTTTGAATTTTGCATTTGTATTCATTTGTGAAGGCTTTATTGATGATATGCTGAAATTTTGATTTGAGTTTATAGATTAAATCATTCAGTTTTTCAGTTTTCAACATCTACACATATAATGATTGTTTATATAGTTATAAAATTTGTATTTTCTATGTAAAAATGAGTGAATTTGGTGACAATAATATTTCCTACATGAAAGGGGAGAATGTTGCACAAACGGTTGTTGTTGCACCAAAAGATTGACCTATTAATGCTCGATACAACCACTAGAGTTAGTGAATTCATGAGAGGAGGTTAAGCCATGTCACAAAATCAAGCACTATGTTGCACAACACAAAGAGACCAAGGGCGCACACCTTGCAATAATCCCCCCCTAATGCAAGCGAGGGGTTCAAACTCGTGACCCAGGCTCTAATATCAATTGTTACACAAACGGTTGTTGTTGCACCAAAATATCGACCTATGAATACTTGATACAACCACCAGAGATAATGAATCCATGGGAGGTAGTTAATCCATGCCACAAACCCAAGCACCGTGCACACAACACAAGGAGACCAAGGGTGCACACCTTGCAACAAATAAAGATAAGGGGAAGGGGAAAAAGTGGGAGAATAAGAAGTGAAATAAGAAGCATGGATCT
This sequence comes from Sequoiadendron giganteum, assembly GCA_007115665.2. NCBI lineage: Eukaryota > Viridiplantae > Streptophyta > Pinopsida > Cupressales > Cupressaceae > Sequoiadendron > Sequoiadendron giganteum. Next base: position 884,086,745 of record CM021100.1, on the reverse strand, counting down.
CCCGCTTTGGGAGAGAAGGAAAAGTACATAAAGGACAAGGATAGAATTGATGATTTAAGTGACAAAAGCAAGACCAAAACAAAGACAAAGGGCAAAAAACTTGTAGTTGGAAATGTGAATCAAGAAGTCAATGATGAAGTCCCAATTGTCTGCATCCTAGATGAGTTCCTAGATTCAAAGGCAGAAAGACTAAAAATGAATGCAATAATTGTTAAATTCATCAAATTTTGGTCATAAATGGAGATAATCAAGGATTGGATTGAGAAAAATGGCAATGTCCAACTCTAAAAGTCAACCTTTTGGTGTTAAGGTTTCTACAAATTATCTTCCAGTTATAATATGATTAGGATTTGATGCTCAAAGGGGGGCCATGGTTCATGGGGAATGTCAACCTATAAATTCACACCTAGATACCTGGTTTTGATCCTCACTTGGAGTTGATATAAGATGCCCTTCTATGTATTAGGATGTACAAAATATCCCATGAATTATGGATGGAAGAAGTTTTCAAATTGATTCGAGATTCTTTGGGAGAAGATATTTATAATTCCAAAATAATAGGGGGTAATCAATTGGAAAATTATTGTAGAATATGCATAAATATCAATCTCTACATAACTATTTGACACTCCATTAAATTATCCTCTATTATAGGAGGATGGACTCAAGAGTTGGACAATGAATTTCTTCCCATTATGTTCTTTAGTTGGTAGAAGGTTGGTCATATATCAAGAGAGTGCAAAGATAAAAATATATGTCAATTTGGTTCAAAAGGAAATGAATGAGAAGAATTCAACGTTATCAGGTGAAGCCTCCTATGGAGGTAGATAATGTTAAGGGAATAGACTTCCCACCTAGATATCCACTCACTTCAGATTGAAGTGTGCTCAAGAAGTTGGAGTCAAGGAATCTAATGTATTTGGTTTGGAACCTAGGTAGATAAGGGAAAAAAGTCTTGATAAGAATGCCTTGGAAGAATTGGAGGATCCTAAGGTCTATGGGAGTGACATTGATTTAATGGTTAACATGTTGGAGCACATGGAAGATTAGAGAATTTCCACTAGAAGGGGAAGAAGGAACAGGGGGGAAAATATGCCTCGGGTCGACACTGAAGGAGGAATAGCAAGGGGAGGAAAAATAATTCTAGAAAAGTGAAGATGTAGGCATTCAACTATTTAGAAAATGACACCCAAGCTTTAATGAGGAAATTTAGAAAATTTGGAGGCAAGCATCTTCCTAACTCAAAAAATAAATAAATTATGTTGGAATATTTGTGGCCTCAAGGGCCCAAAGAAATGTTTACTATTGAAGCAATTGATAGAGAAAGAGACCTTTAATGTTGCTTTGTTATAGGATACCAAGATGGTTGAGGAATATTTAAGGGAGATTCTACCTAAAATTTGGAGGAATGAAGAAGGTATGATGGTATTTACAAATTTTCTAGTGGGGGTCTCACAGTTATCTAGAGAAAAAATATAATTTTAGGTATGCTTGTGTCATAGTCCCCAAATTTCATTATTGGTAGGCTTAAGGATGCTTTAGGAATGGTTCCTTTCCTTCTCACAAATGTGTATGGACCAAATAATATCATAGATAGAGCTAGGACCTAGGAATAATTAAAAAAAAAGGGCAATTGTTTCAAGGAGATAACTTATTTCTTGGGGGAGATTTTAACACCAATATTTGAGTGGAAGAGGAGAAGGGTGGTAAAGAAGCCTTCACTATTGGTGCAATGGAACTATGTGGGGAGGTAGAAGAAGAGGGGAAGAAAATATTTTATGCAAGATGGATAGATTTATGGTTTATTTAGACTGATTGCTTTCTCCTATAGTATTTAGTTCAAGAGTTATTCATTTTGGGGTATCTGACCGATTGAATTGATAATCAACAATGGTAAAAAGCCTTTGGGGATCCCTTTCAAGATGGATTATTTTCATATGAGCAATCAAACTTTAAAGAATCACTTGCAAAATGGTGGGAGGTGGAAATAAATTGGTACAAGAGCTATATAATGCAAAAACAATTTGTTGAAGTTGGGAAACAAGGGCTTAGAATAGAGACACAATGGGGAAATTATTTGAATTTTTTTTTGGTTGAAAAAACTATGTTGTTGATTGAAAATAAAATTGCAAACACTTAATTGACTGAGGAATTAAGAAACAAGGAAAACATCATTTTGGAGGAGCACAACAAAATTGTTGAGGATGGAGGAAATATTTTGGAAATAAAAAAGCAAACTTAAATTGATAAAGGAGGGAGACAATAATACTAAAAGAATAATCTAACCACACATATTAGAACACAAAGAAATATAATTGTTAGTACCCTTTTTCTTTCTAGTAATATCGTCAAATATATGGAGTCCATAAGAAAAAGAGTTAATTTTTTCAAAGAGCTTTTGGATTCTAGTTCATAGGATTGTAGTGTCAAAAATTGCATACCCTTGCAATTTCACACTACATCATGTCCTAACTTTAGCCCTATGATATAGAACACTTCAATTACAAAATATTGATAGTTAAATATGGTATTTATAACAATTTCATTATATTACCATCCTTCTAAATATGATTTTTATAGGATGGGAGTGCTATGCACAGATGTCTATGTGACACACTAGCATCCCATAAAAAATCATGGGATCAATGGTTGTTGGACATTAGCTTCCCATTGACAATTCACAAGGAATGATCCTACATGTAATGAAGTTGAACAAAACTATTCTAGCTTGCCATTTTTTTAAAAAGGAAGTTGATTTTTGGATCTCTAACATTAAAATTTGCAACTCTTGAATAATTTTTTCCATTTTTGCAGCCAACAAGCTCTATCACAATATGCATTTCATTTTATTAAAGATTTTTTATCATTACCTTCATGGGATTGTGAAGAAAAATAAGGTTGAAGTAACAACACCCTTCTTGGGGGTTTTGCGTAAAATTCTTAGTGATCTTTTTTTAATATTATTGTCCCCTTTCTCATTATTATCTCATTTTATGCTTTCATTTGAACATTTCAAGTGTTAGCATTGTGTATTTGGCATTTTCTATATCACAGGACTCAATTATATTTCATTTTAAAAAATTTACATCTTTATATTTTCAATATTATTCAAAAATATTGGTTGTCATGGAGGTTGGAAGACCAAAATGGGGGTTTGACTAAGGCAAGCTCCTTAAACAAACAACCGAAAAATATATTTTTCTTTTCTTTTCTTTATGTGTAGGTTTTCTTTGGAAGAAGAAACATAATCTGGTGATATATTTTCTTATTCTTCTCAATATTTCATTAATTTAACTTGGATATTTAGAGGGCTAGTTTCATTTTTGTTCTATCATTTTGAATATTCTATGTACTATGTAAACTCGTTATTTTAATTATGCACATAAAACACCAATTTTTGGATCATACTATACTTTCTATCATGTGTTTGGAATGGAGAACAATATGACATGAGGACATCTACACAATGTGTTGGTGTATGAGGTAGAGGTTTCTAGAAAGCTACCACATGTTCTTTGGAATGAGCACTTTCCAATTCTTTTGAAATAATTTTATAATTTATCTCTAATAGAGAGATATTTTTACTAGTTTGTTATAGTTGAACATTTGTAAATTTGTACTATTTTAATGGTATAATAACAACAAATTCATCCTACATATTGTATAAGATTTTCTCTCAAGGACATTTAACATTTCTTTGTAAGATTTAAATTTCGTAAACTACATTTTGGTGAACTTTCCTCTTTAACACAAAAACATTTTTATCTTCTACAAATAGAAAAATAAAAAATCTTTAAAAAGGTACTTTTCCCTTACTATATGAATGGTAGTGTAGGTTGTGTGAACATGTAAACTCTTTTATAATTTTTACAACCCAATCTCTCCATTTAGGTAACACGGTTTAGAGAAGCCTTCATACCTATAACATGGCATAATCGAGATATTTCACAATACCAATATACACTTGTCCTCACTTTTCTAGTGAAAAATTTAGAGAGCACAATGGAACACTGAAGCACATCAACCTTCTTGTAGTAGCACCCCACCAAAATCGTCATCCCAACCTCCACCTTAATAGGAGGGAGATCCCCTCTATAAGAGAGGAAGATATGAGAGCCCAAACCTCCAAAGCCTTCACTCTTCTACCCACACATGCTCCACCTCGATAGGAACAAGCAAAAGAGAAAATAAATCTCCACCAAAATCTACAACCACCTCCACCTCAATAGAAGAGGTATCCGCCTCAATGGGAGTAGTCTCTACCTCCATAGAAGACAACGCCTGTAGACCCAAAGAGAAAAATTTAGAAAGAAGGCCAGTCATAACCACCTTTGGCATAACAAGATATTGGTACAAGAAATAAGAAGAATGCACTTTAGCTACCATAATAAAAAACCAGAACTTTTGAGCCTTCAAAAATAGTGTTTGTAATAGCTCAGCCAATGAGAGGACCTTGATCACCAAAACAAAATAACAAGAACCAATAGACTCGTAGTAACTGCACACCACCGAGCCGAAACCAAGGCGAACCTTCAACCAATACAATAAAAGGATCATGACCCAATGGTCACATAAAACCAAATTTAGACACATGTTAACTAACATTAAAAATGCGTTGACACCATATGACAATTGTCAAGTCCTCATGAATGAGCAAATATCTCTATTTGTGCTAATGAATGTGTAATTTTTGATGCATTGATTGATTTATACGCAAAAAAAATATGATCATGCTCCATAATAAGAGAACATATTAAAGTCATTAACTACACCAATTACACATAGTTAACACCTATATATACTAGGCATACAAAATCACATTAGGATGATGACAATGATCTAGACAATGAGGTACTATTGAGTGTTTCCCATTTGAATGATACTCAAAGGTAGAAAATACATACTATGTAAACAACAAGAAAAATGAAAATAATAATTACAATCCTTGTCTCCAAATTTATACTTCAAAGAAACATTCAATGAATGCCTACTTTGCATGAATTTTTTATGATATCCTATATGGTTTGATCTTATTATTTACAATAATTGTGATCATTATTGTATAAATCATAAATTTCAAAATATTTTTTTATATAATATTATGATCACATTAACAATTATAATATAATGGTAGTAACTGTAACAAGATGTATTACAGTAAAATATTATTTGGTATATTCATATGATTTGTCTTTTAAATTTTTTAAAACCAAATGTTGTGCTTGAATTTTAAAAATATTGGTTGAACTGTTTGTAATTAATATACATATTATACAACTATAAAATAAATATTTACACATAAAATTTAAATAAAATAAAAAAAATCCTATACACACAAAATCCATTCCTATAAATGAATCAATAACATCTTTAACTATTTTTTCTAGTTTCAATTTCTACTTATTTCTTTAAACGAAGTGTAAACTAAATTTTAAATATTTAAAAGAAATAATTTGATCACAAAAATATGAGAGCACGCTTACCTTCAATATCTATTGCTTTTTAATTAAAAAGACGAAAATTAATTTTTTTTTGAAATTTGAAATTTACTTATTAAAAATATATTTTTATAATATAGTTTATATATCATTGCACTTTAATCTTATTAAGTTTATATAAATTTAAGTAAAACTAAAATTTATATCAAAAATGGGAGATGATCTTCAAGTTTATAAAATCAATTCAATTTAAATCATACATGATTTCCATATGAATATTTTCTTTAATAAGAAGATTATATATCTTTGCTTTCATAATATTATGATTTTATTTCATTAATAAAATATATTATCATAATAATTAATTGTTTCTCATTTAAAAATATTTCAAAAGATTTTTTTAAAGAAGGTTTTTACCACCCATGATATCATTGAATTGTCTTCATGATAAAATTTATTTATGGATGAAATACCTTACATCATATAATAAAATTGGTACAACTCAATTTAGAAGAAACAAACATGTATAATCCAAAAACCTACTTTATATTTTACACAAGTTGTCCATTGAAATAATTTTCTCCCTCACCAAAAACATGTTGCTTGTTTATATTACCCATCTATGCTTTACTAGACTTTACTTTCTCATCATCCTCATCCTCATCCTCATCCCAATTTATTGTTTTGCAATATAATCCATACAAAATCAATTGAGCTATACCAAGCAATGATCCTAGTCCATTAGGAATCTGCAAACACAAAAAGATACAGTTTTAAATACTAATCATATCGCATATAATTGTATCTATAAAACTTAGATGTTTAAGTGGACATGATAGTGTTGAGCATATGTGGTTGAGTTCAGTGACATATTGAAGAGTCTTCATTGTTATCTAAAATTAGATACAGGGTAATTTATACAAAGATTAAAATGTTCAAAAATAATTTTACAAGTGATAAAATGAAATTTCAAAGTTCATCTTCCAAACAATTTGAAAAATGAGAAAATAAGATTTGAACTTACTTTCATCTGCTCGTAAAAATAATCTACTAATCCTTACGGTAATAACAGTCTGCTGAGCGCATTAGAATAAAAATAAGATTTAAACTGTTTATAAAAAAATCTGCCAATCCTTACCGTTATAACCTTCTATTGAGAATAGTAAAATAAAAATAAGATTTGAACCTACATTTTCCTGCGAATCCTTACCGTTATAACAGTCTATTGAGAGAAATAAAATAATAAAAAGAAACCTATTGAAATGAATTGCCATTGACTCTTGAATCACAAAACATATTAAGAAAAGCCCATTGATAGTATAAGATTTAAAATTGAGGTTCAGACACACTTACAGTGACATATATGTCAAAACGAATATGAGCATAAGCTGTCCAAATGATACCATTAGCCAACCCAGCAACAGACAAGGGAAGTGGCATGTACTTGACGCTCTTTGTTGCAATCACACGCTTCTGCTCGACCACAAGCCCATCTTCTTTTTTAAATGGAGGATGTATAAAAGAAAAAAGAAACGCAAACTCAATTTTCATCTACATTGACACAGCTGACAGATCTTTTAACAGAAGTTACCATGACAGACAAGGGGGATGCGTACATGCCGGTGCAGAACACCACAGCTAAAAGTCCGACAAATAACGATCTTCTCTCATGACTGTGGAACAACGTTAGCGTCAACACAGCAACCGTCGCAAACAAAACGAGCACCACCCCTAGTGCCTTCACCACTTTAAGCTGTTATCAAGATTCAGTGGTCACTCTTTACCGATAATCTACCTGGAACGATATATTCATAGGTGTTATCAGTACAAGAAGTGTAGATGAAACTGCAATTACCTTGCCATTTTCAGGGGAGTAGATAATGAACATTGAAAGGTAGAAAAATTCAAGAACAAATCCGGTGCCGTTAATTGTGATCACGGGATGCTGTTCCGGTGAACGACGGGAAGTCCGTACAACACCCACAGCAAACAGTTTGCTAGCGTCGCGACGTACGGCACGCCGGAAAACTGCCTCGTCGACTTCCATTTCCACACCTTGTAAAACGTCGACCTGGAACGAAAGATCATGGATAATCAGACGTCAAATCACAGAAGTCAGACCGGGCTTGGCGACAACAGACGGGAAACACAAACAGAAAAAGAAGAAGCAACCTACACCGGGGAAAGGAAGAGAAACAGAGGTCACATTTCCTGCAGCAGACGGGAACGCTACTGTTAAAACACAATTTCAAGATATTCTTGACAGAAATCTAGTTACCTGGTAAATATCCAAACTATTTCGTATGTTACTATTATCGTTGGTGTTGTGATGATTACCAATTATGGCGAAAACCGTACGAGTTGTATCTGGCAACGCCATGACCACAACCTTCAGAAAAAAATCGCTCTAGATTTTTATGAAATATCTCAGACTGCAAATATCTCCGGACAGACAGAAAACAGAAATGGCGCTCCTGTTTTCTTTCGCTTTGCTTTCCAAGTTTTGGGTGGTGTGAATATGTAAGAGATGACTGCTATATGAGGACTTTTTCATTTTGCTTAGTTATAACTAAGAGGGCTAAATTGTTGAATTATGTCTGCTTTTATTTTTCCGCCAAATTTAGTGGGGAAAATGGTGGACATTATGTGTTCTGTCTTCATTCTATTTAGCGGAGGATTGTAGGTCGCTTCCCACGTGAGAAGTGCGAGTCTGTTATTAAGAGTGGAGGTTATTCATTGTAGAATTGTCGCTTTCAATTCCTTCAAACTGGTATCTTACGTGGCGTCCTTGAGAAATGCTGACGTGGCCACCAAATGGAGATTAGTTAATTTCCAAGTTATGCTGTATGTGTTTCTCTCCCCACTGTCTGGAACTGGTATTGTATTGGCAGATGAAAATCGTGCGAATGAAAACGAAAGGCCAGAAGCTACTCCCAGTCAGGGATCCTCAACAATTTATCGATGAATTTTTCACGAATCTAGAATATAAGTCCGATGGATTGCTACGACTTGAAATCCCATAGGTGGAATAATCTTTTCTAGGGATCGGCTCAGCCGGGGTCACATAAACGAAGGGTTTCTTAGGGCTTGGAGGAGCCACATAAACTACTACCACATTTACCGACTTTTCAGCTGGCAAGGAAGAAGTTTGCTTAGAAGATTTACAGATAGGGTGGAGTGCATCTAAGAAGTCATTTAGAGCATCTTCTAGCATATCAAAATCTTGTTTAGAAAAAGACTCTCCATAACTAAACAACATTATGAAGACGGATCCGACGATTCACATCGGGTTCACCAAAATGTGATATAAGAGGGATTCGCTGCACACAAGTCTCTTTTTTCTTAAGAGATCACCAGAGAATGAACCATCTTTAAACACCTCAAACTGAAAGGAGCAATGGAATCGTGAAGATAAGTGAGAACACAGGTTCAGGATCTGAAAGAGCAAGACTTTTAGGTTCCAACATCCGGTTGAAGAACTCTCGGCCAGAAGACGTCAGCGCAACTCTAGGATGTCAGCACGGCGCACTAGCGTCTCAAGCTGCAAAGAACTCAGAAGCTCAAGCTGATGGAACAAAATCTCACTTCTTGACTCGGACTAGGGGACTTGATGAATTAAACAATCAGTAGAAAGTTAAGAACTACAAGAAAATACAAAAGAACTTGAGATGAGATCACCTTCGTGCGTCTGAATCTTTATCCCAAGCTCCCCTTCATAATCTGCACACACAAGATCAAGGGGAAAAGGTTGGGGCTGTATAGGGGCTTGCCTCAGTTAGACCCTCGTATTAGTGTTCCCACCTCCACGAATAGCCAAGTTTGGAAAGTAGTGTAAAGAAAGTAACGAAGTACGTGGTGAAAACAAAACCCGCTTCGGAGTAGAGCCCACACCACCAAGTAGTAAATGAACTAGCAATAAAAAGTAATAGGGAGAGAGAGTGCTACCCACGGGTCAAGACCCTCTTTCGGAGCACACAAGTGCATCACGATGTGCTTGTCTAAGAGCTGATAGTTGTTGGAGAGGTGGTAGCTACTGGGGGGACCTCAGTTCGGCATGGCTTTGCCAGTAAAAGTGTTGCTACTCAAGGATAGAACTTACTCAAGACTAGAGCAAGTGGTGATAATCCTTGAATTAATAGCTTCCAACCCCAAAATGAGGGCCAAAAGGAGTTTTTAATGCATGCAAGGGTGACACAGAGCCGTTTCACTCAAGACCTAACCGTTAGGACACGTGTCGTGGGGGTCAGGGTTCAAGATTCGTCGTTTCAAACTTAGAAAACTGCCAGGACGCTAGCACGTCATGCAGATGTCTATGCGTCGCACAGGCGTCTGAGGCCTAGATTTTTGAGAAACATCTTGTCAAGCCTCTGCCATTTTGTCATGTGCCCGCATGAAACCAGAATCACGAAATTTTGTCTCACGAAATTTTGTCATTAATATTCCAAAGGTGTCATAAATGCTAGGCAAGATGCAAAAATGTGGAATTGCCCTTAGGTGCAATTCTGCGACATTACAATATATATCCCTCTTTATCTTTATTCCATATCCATCTCCATCTCTACCTCTATTGCTATCTCTTTATCCCTATCTCTCTTTCACTCCTCCCCCTTTTATCTCTCCCTCTTTCTATCCTCATCTCTCCCTCTCTCTGCCTCTCTCCCTATTGCAAACATAACATGAGCTTGTTGGTAATGGCGCTTGATTATCTTTTTTCTTCATAATTTTGTTTCAATCATGTTAGGATCCCTTTAACTTGATGCATAGTTGATTTGAAGCTATCACTCAATTTGAAAACATAACATGAGCTTGTTGGTAATGGAGATTGATTATCTTTTCGCTTCATAATTTTGTTTCAATCGTGTTAGGATCCCTTTAATTTGATGCATAGTTGATTTGAAGCTATCACGCAATTGAGACTTTTGTTGCATAAACAACATCATTTGCTAAATGGCCTACCAACTAACCTCGTGTACTATACAATGTATGCAAAAAATAGACTGAAATTTTCCTTAATTGACCTTCAACATCTCTTCCGCATACCCATTACACACCAAAGTGTGATTTCCAGTTTAATATATCATTTAAATTAGAATAATAAATTAATTAATTAACATATAAATGTTATTTTATAAATAAATAAATTAGTTTATTATTAATAAATAAAAGTAAAGTTAATTTATTGTGAAACTATTTTCTATAGGTTATTTTGATAGTTTGTATTTGTATTGTATTGAAAATCATCCCGAAGAACTATAGAGAAGCAAGTGAAACGCGTTAAAATAAAATCGTTGTTGTGGAAGTTTGATGAATAATACTAATAAAAGGTGTAAGAAAATCTGGATCGATTCTGCACCTTTCTCATTTCAAGATTAACTTAAGTTCAACAAAATATTGAATATAAAGTTTTGAAAATATGTGAATAAATTTAAGGGTTTGGAAAGTTCAAAATAAAGATGAATAGATTCTGATTTGTTAAGAGAGGATGCGGACATAAAATGTGATAGCTCATGCAGGTTTTGATTTTCATTTTTGCATAAAGAAATTAACTTAAAAGTGGCTAAAATATCTCAAAATCTCCATTTTTCTGTGCCTGTAGAAGTACAGGTATTTGGTAGGTCAAGTTAAAAACAGAAAACTCAATAATACATATAGTGCCTTCAAATCAAACAGAAAACTAAATTAAAAAAAGTTGAAATCCAAACTGAAAACTCAAGAAAATGAAATAAAATTGTCCTCAAAATACTGTCATCTAATGGAAATTTTCTTTACAAAAAAGAACTCTGAAGTTGCAAGAACAGATTTAAGATGCTTGGAAAAAGAAGCCAGGCGACTCATTTTTAAGCACAAAGAACCCTAACGGAACCGCAGATCGAAGCTTATACACATGAAATGACTTGAAACCAAGAACAGTTACAAAACCTGAATGCCGCTAATTCACAGACGAAAAGTAAATAATAATTATACAAAACAGTTGAATCAACTTCCCCTTCACAAATCAAAGTTTAAGCCTTCACTTAATGCAAGCAATGAAAGGTGCAATGGATATACATTACTTAAATTTTAATTGTATTTATTTTAAAAGTTTTTACGTCAATATAGAAGTGTGAGTCAAGGTGGTAATTCTTCAATTGAATATTAAAAATCATAAATATTGATCAAAGAAAATTACTATCAATTTTGAAAACTTATGTTTTGAAAAGAAATTAATTTTTCCAGTTATTCATATGAATTTTTATTTCAATTATTTAAAAAATCAAAAAATATTTCTGTTATCAAGAAAGTTGAGTGTTTATAATTTATATATAAAAAATAATTGGGAACATTATTATATATATAATTTATGTAGAGAGAATTTATTTATTTTGAAGAGTTTTTATGAATGAAAATTTGTTAATTGTGTTTATAGATTAAAATTTATTTGTTGAAAATTTATTTTTAATAGTTATATAAAATAATATTCTTAAATAAGACTATTTCTCTATTCTACAAGTTTATTAGTGTGTCAATATATATATGTAACAAAAGATACACCACATTTAACATGATTATATAATATTATGAATTTCATATTTTTCATATACTTTTTAAAATAATCATCCAAAGAATTGATCAAAGAAAGAAATCTTACTTTTTAATTGTACTAAGTGTGCAATGCATACAAAGGCAATGATAAAATCCACTTGTGAATCCTTGCACTAGTAGGAATTATTTCTTTTAACATGTGTGCAACTACAATTCATGTATCCTAGTTGAACATGCCCACTAAAATATGTATCTTTTTTAAGTGGATTAACGTTGGGCAACATTATAGGAAGAGTTAAAGCATGTTCATATATTTTCGTTAACAAAATGAGTTTTATATGTCCCATGATGTTTATTAATATTAATGATTGTTTGAAATAGATGTTTCCATCACATGCTAAAATAAATTTGGTGGAAGGTCAATAATCCATGAATTGATGATCCTACCTAATTATCTTTGATGAAGGACATATCATTGTATACAAATATACTTTCTAACACTTAATTATTTTGCTTCATATGAAATTTCAACTTTACACGCCAAACATAAAATAATACTTGAGATAACCAAACAATTATTTACTTCTGCAAAATCTAATTTACCTCATAATAGGCAACACTAATGGTGAAACATTGTGGGTTACATTTCAAAAAATTGCAGCTTGGGATATATTATTTTTTCATTAGACACTTGAACCAAAACAAATCAAATTTAGAGATATATTAACTAACATTCAAAAATGCATCAACACCATATGACAATTTTCAAGTCCACATGGAATGAACAAACATCTCTATTTATGCTAAGCAATGTTTATTTTTCAATACATCGATTTATCTATATACAAAAAAAAAATATAATATGGTCATGCTCCATAATAAGAGAACATGTTAATTTCATTAACTATACCAATTACATGTAGTGTAGACCTACATATACTAGACATACAAAATCACATGAGAATGATTACAATCATCTAGACAATGAGGCACTATGGAGTGTTGTCCATTTAAATGTTACTCAAAGATAGAAAATACACATTATGTAAATAAGAGGAAAAATGAAAATAATAATTGCAATCCTTATCTCTAGACAATTACTTCAAAGAAACATTCAATGAATGTCTATTTTGCATGAAATTGATATGATATCTTTTTTGGCTTGGTCCTATTATTTATAATAGTTGTGATCATTGTTGTATAAATCATAACTATCAAAATATTTTTTATATAATGTTATGATCACATTGATAATTATAATATAATGATACTAACTATATAACAAGATGTGTTATGTAAAATTTTAATTAGTATATTCATGGAATTTGTCCTTTTAAATTTTTAAAACCAAATATTGTGTTTAAATTTTGAAAATATTGATCAAATTTTTTTATTAAATATCCATTTTATACAACTATAAAACAAATATTTACACATAAAAAATAAAATAAACCAAACAAAATGTTTCTCCTATTACACTTTCAAAATCCATACCTATCAACAAATCAATAATATCTTTAACTAGTTTTTCTAATTTCAATTTCTACTTATTTCTTTAAATGATGTGTAAACTAGTTTTTAAATATTTAAAAGAAAATAATTTTAATACAAAAATATTAGAGTACATTTGAAAATAAGTTATTTTGAGAAATTTAAAATTTAATTAATAAAAATGTATTTTTAATAATATGACATATATTATTGTGCCTCAATCTTATTAAGTTTATATAGATTTAAGTGAAACTAAATTTTATATTAAAAATGGGAGATGATCTTCAAGTTTGTATAATCAATTCAACTTAACTGGAATATAATTTCAAGTATGAATATTTTCTTTAGTAAGAAGATTATATGTCTTTGTTTTCATAATATTATGACTTTCTTTCATTAATATAGCCCATTATCATAATAATTAATTGTTTCTTACCACCTATGACATCGTTGAATTGTCTTCATAATAAATCATACAAAAATACAAATTTATTTATGTATGAAATACCTTACACCATATAGTAAAATTAGTACAACTCAATTTAGAAGAAACAAACATGCAAAATCCAAAAACCTATCTTACAAAAAATAATTTTACACAAATTGTCCATTGAAATAATTTTCTCCCTCACCAAAGACATGCTGCTTATTTATATTACTCATCTCTGTTTTCCTCGACTTTACTTTCTCATCATCCTCATCCTCTTCTTCATCCCAATTTGTTGTTTTATAATATAATCCATACAAAATCAATTGAGCTATACCAAGCAATGATCCTAGCCCATTAGGAATCTGCAAACACAAAAAAGATACACATTTTTTAAACACTAATCACATCAGATATAATTTTGTATCTATAAAACTTAGATGTTTAAGTGGACATGATAGTGTTGAGCATATGTGGTTGAGCTCAGTGACAAATTAAAGAGTCTTATTGATATCTAACATTTGATACAGGGTAATTTATACAAAGGTTAAAATGTTCAAAAATAATAATTTGAGAAGTGATAAAATAAAATTTTAAATTAATAGTATGAGGTTTAGTTCATGTTCAAATAGTGTTAAGATTTCTGGATTGTAACTGTGTAAAATCTTTTATGCATCAACGTTTCATCCGAATACTGAGCATAAAAAATAAGAAAGTCAAAATAAATTTACACAATTACATTTCATTTTAATGTTATTTAAAATTTAAAATTCATTTTAAAAAGAACTTACGGAAAAATAATCTAGAAACCCTGACAGTAATAACAGTCAGTTGGAGTATTAGAATAAAAATAAGTTGAACCAATATTCACCTGTTTATAAAAAAAGTTACCAATCCTTACCGTTATAACAGTCTATTAAGAGAAATAGAATAAAAAGAAACCTATTGAAATGAATTGTCATTGAATTGTGAATCACAAGACACACATTAAGAAAAGCGTATCGATGGTATAAGATTTAAAGTTAGGTTAAGATACACTTACAGTGACATATATGTCAAAACGAATAAGAGCATAAGCTGTCCAAATGATACCATTAGCCAACCCAGCAAGAGACAAGGAAAGTGGCATGTACTTGACGCTCTTTGTTGCAATCACAAGCTTCTGTTCAACCACAAGCCCAAATGCTTTTTAAATGGAGGATGTATAACAGAAAAATGAAACGCAAATTCAATCAATTTTAATCTACTTTGACACAGCTGACGGATCTTTTGACAGAAGTTACCATGATAGACAAGGGTGCTGCGTACATGCCGGTGCAGAACACCACAGCTAAAAGTCCGACAAATAACGATCTTCTCTCATGACTGTGGAACACCGTTAGCGTCAACACAGCAACCGCCGCAAACAAAACGAGCACCACCCCTAGTGCCTTCACCACTTTAAGCTGTTAAGCATTAGGGTTACAAAATATCAAGATTCAGTGGTCATTCTTTACCAGTAATCTACCTGGTAAGTGTAATCAGTACAAGAAGTGTAAATAAAGCAGCAATTACCTTGTCATTTTTAGGGGAGTAGATAATGAACATTGAAAGGTAGAAAAATTCAAGAACAACTCCGGTGCCGTTAATTGTGATCACGAGAATGCTGTGCGGGTGAACGACGGGAAGTCCGTACAACACCCAGAGCAGACAGTTTGTGAGCGTCGCGACGTACGGCACGCCAGAAAACTGCCTCGTAGACTTCCATTTCCACACCTTGTAAAACGTCGTCCTGCAACGAAAGATCATGGGCTATTAGACGACAATTCACAGAACCACGCTGAATGACAACAGACAAAAAACTCAAACAGAAAAGAAAGAAGGAACCTACATCGGGGAGAGGAAGAGAAACAGAGAGGTCACATTTCCTGCACCAGACGGGAACGCCACTGTTAAAACACATTTTCAAGATATTCTTGACAGAAACCTAATTACCTGGTAAACATCCAAACTATGTCATATATTATTCTTATCGCTGCTGTTGTGATGATTACCAATGATGCCGAAAACTGTACGAATTGTATCTGGTAACGCCATGACCACAACCTTCCGAAAAAATCGCTCTCGATTTTTATGAAATATCTGACTGCAAATATCTCCGGACAGAGAGAAAACAGAAACGGCGCGCTTGCTTAAGTTTTGGGTGGTGTCAATATGTAAGAGATGACTGCTATATGAGGACTTTTTCATTTTGCTTAGTTATAACTAAGAGGGCTAAATTGTTGAATTATGTCTGCTTTTATTTTTCCGCCAAATTTAGTGGGGAAAATGGTGGACATTATGTGTTCTGTCTTTATTCTGTTTAGTGGAGGATTATAGGTTGCTTCCCACGTGAGAAGTGTGAGTCTGTTATTAAGAGTGGAGGTTATTCATTGTCGAATTGTCGCTTTCAATTCCTTCAAACGGGTATCTTACGTGGCGTCCTTGAGAAACGATGACGTGGCCGCCACCTGGAGATTAGTTTACTTTTAAGTTATGCTGGGAAGAGGTATCCAACCTTTGGCCTTGTCGAATTAACCAATTAAAATTATAGTACTAAGTTGAATTTAATACAATATATATTAAAATTGTTTT
This sequence comes from Sequoiadendron giganteum, assembly GCA_007115665.2. Taxonomy (NCBI): domain Eukaryota; kingdom Viridiplantae; phylum Streptophyta; class Pinopsida; order Cupressales; family Cupressaceae; genus Sequoiadendron; species Sequoiadendron giganteum. The sequence continues at coordinate 884,070,254 of CM021100.1, read as the reverse complement.
TATTTTTTTATATATAAAAATATTATGATCTTATTTTATGGGGAGGTGTCAATTCGATTGGCATTCTGTTGTAGGTAAGAAGTCACGAGGTCTACTTCTCCCATCTCTGTAGTACTGAAGGGCGTGTCATGCAAGAAGTCATGAGATCTATCCTCTCCCGTTCCTGTGCTACCTGAAGACGTGTCGTGCCAACATCACCAGTCATGTGAATTTTTTTTACATTATGCACTGAAATTTATAAATATTGTTATTTAATCAATTAATATTATAAGAAAATATACAAGTAAATCCAGACTCATCTTTTTTAAACAAACAGCTTTATCATGAATGGTTATTGATGCAACTAAAACTGTAATATCAATTATGTAATGGCTGCACCAGATGCATGGACTAGGAGAATCCCAACAAACTGTACATAATGGTGGGTGAGGAATATATGACAAAAAGAAATGGGTTTTGTGCACATAACAGGAAAATCTAACCAAGAGATGGACCCGTCTACACGTTGGCTTGTCATTAAAAGTTGCACATACAAACTGCATTGGAACTAATTTAACAACCTGTAAACATTTTATATCAGGTTAAATTCTCTGAGGACCCAAATTTAAAAATCTGAAATATGCATACAATTTCTTATTCATAAAGAGATGTTTTTCTGTAAGCAATCAGAGTGCCACATCACTGGCAAAAAAAGCCAACACTGATCAATGTTGTTCTTAAGACAGCAAGCTAAAAACAAATCCAAGTGGACTCTGATATTAACTAATGGATCTAAGTTGGCATTAAATAGAATCTATGTCTGAGAGTGAGAATACAGTTGGTAAGTCTGGTTCATGCATGCATCACAGTGTTGCTTATTTTGCTTCTCAGAAAAGACAGCTTCACCATAAATGTTGTCAGCATGATTTGAATTCAATGATACACGTCTTCATAGGGTGTCTAAATGTGGAGTTTCATTGGGGTGAGTGAAAGGATGAGCTTCGTTGATTCCAAGAGAAGGGGCACGATCTTCCACCTTCATAATCAATGTTCTTCTGTATATTTTTGTTGGATAAGGAGGAATCACAGACATATTAATTGATTATGTTTTTAATGCTTATTTGGATCTGTTTGGATAAGCGAGTGATATCAACAATAAGTGGGCAAAATTCAGGGTGGCATGAGATCAATTGCATTTCCATCTGTTACTTTGATGTGTGTACGTGCACAATTTCAAGCAGCAAGTTGGCACCCAACGATTGAGTGGAAGTTGGAATTTGTCTTGCATCTTTCATGTTCTAACAACAAATCTTAACCATAAGTTGAATATACCTAATTTGCAATTTACTAATGAGAGGTCAGTGTCAATTTAATCAAGAAAAATAGTTAATTTAAGTGATAAATTTGAGTTTTAATTATCAATTTATATCATTTTGTGAAGTTTATTTTTATAATTAGTCGATAGGTTTTTCTTATAGACTTGCAAGTCCTAAAATTGATCGGTATAATCCTTGAATTTCTTTTAGTTGCAAGTGCTAGTCAGTATGATCAATGTTATTGTACCAAAGAGTTACACTTAAGAGTGATTAAAATCGTTTTAGATTTATTAGGCTAAAACAAACAAAAATAAATTGGTAAGGTTATTTTTGTACAACAATTATGTTCTAAATATAATATGAAAAATATCAAGATTAGTCTATTGAGTCAACAAGTTTTGTGAGAGTAAAATTTTATATTAAGACATAGATTAAATTGTTCCAAAAGAACATGTTTAAAAAAGAAATTCAACATGTTTATATAGTAATTTTATTTTTTACAATTAACATAAAATGAGGTTAGAAATGTGATAAAATAAACAATTGAACAAAATATAGCTGATTATAATTTTGAAGTGACATGTAAAATTCATTATAATCACATAAAACTTTGGTCAAACCAACATATTGTATGAGATTTGGTTGTGAAGCCACCCAAAATCTAAATGATTAAAGGACATCAAAGACAAAAATCTAGAATTGAAAAAATAAATTATATTCTATTAAATAAGAATTGCAAAGCAATTTAGAATGAGTAATTATAGACATGCACTATAGGTGAATATATAGGATATATCACCCAAGAGATTGGAAACACAACCAATGTGGGATAATGTGTAAAAAATCTAAATAAGTAAACTTAACCTAGTGTGAAAAGGACTTAGGTTGAGAACTAGCAATGAAATGAACTAGTTAGGAAATAAACCTTATTTATACTAATAACCCCCTTAAGTACAACTTAAGAAAAGAGGAAAACACTCAAAGAAAATCCTAGAAACAAGGCTTGACAATGTACCTATTTACAAAGACCCCCTTAAAACATAAGAGAAGGAGAAAACCTAATGGAAAAAACTCCCTCATGAGAGGAAATAATAAAAAGGGATAAGTGACCCCACTTGAAGATATATCTCGCACCCCAAAAAAACTCTAAAATGGATGCACTTGCTCTTAGTGAAGGGTTTGGTGAAGATATCTACAACTTGTTTTGCTATCAAACAATAATGCAAATCAATGACCTACTCTTGAATCAACTCCTTGATAAAATACATGTGGATCTCTACATGTTTAGTTTATTGATGACTAAACGAATTCTTTGAGATCTAGATGGAACTTTGATTGTCACAGTAGATGATTGATGAATTTTAAAAAGTGATAGAAAGTTCTATGAGGATAGTTTAAATCCAAATATTCTTAGTGGTGGAATTGAGAAACTCTTTGATACTTAGCCCTAGTCAAAGATAGAGAAATGGCATGTTGCTTCATTCTTTTGCAAAAAATGGGACCAAAACTAGGCTAAAAATTGTAGCCAAATGTAGACTTGTGATCATCAAGATCACTAGTGCAATAAGATTGGAACCTATGCTTGTTGTATTGTGAATCCCATAATTAAGTTCCTAAATATAGTTTAGAATGTGTTTGGCAACTTTCTAATGAATCTCATGAGTTTTCATCATAAAGCGTGAAACTATGCCAATTACAAATAAAATTTTGAGGTGAGTATGAGTTAGGTAGATGAGGATACCAACAAGTTGACAATATAAAGTGGCATCAAAAAGTGGTGTGGAACACTTCACCTCAATCTTGACTCCAAATCAAAAGGGAATCAGAGAAAGCTTACAATCAAACATCTAAAAATGAGCTAGAAGATCAAGAGAATACTTGCATGTGGCAAGATAGATCTCATAGTAGTTCTAAGTGATCTCAATCTTGAGAAAATGGTGGAAGAGTCCCAAGTCAATAATGGAAAATCTATCATGAAAATTAATTATGACTTTGACAATGATGGATGAGGTGCTCCCTCTCACAATTAAATCATTAGAAAATAGACCCAAGAAAAGAAGAGCATCCTCTCGTCTCAAGATTTAGACATTTCAATCTAATTGAAATCTAGAGAGCCAAACTCAAAGAAGAAAGGAGTCCATCTTGGCATAGCAAGCCCATGGGGGCTTTCTTAAGTCCATAGAGAGACTTTCTTAGTCTGTGAATAATTCTAAGTGATACCTTATGGTTGTTCCATGTAAATGTCATCCTCTAGATCCCCATGAATAGATGCACCCTTCACATCCATCTAATAGAAAACCCAACCATGAGCTACAAGAATAGCAAGATTTGGGTGAATAGAGTTTCTTTTGGTGACAAGGGAAAAGGTATCATTGTAGTCAATGTTAGTTCTCAAAATCATTGCTCCACTTCTTAGAACCAAACTCCACTCACAAGGCAAGGGTTGTTAGCAAGTGATCAAAATCAATTCATCTACAAACTATGGAGTATTTTGAGCTAACTCTATGAGATTGGGTTATATATCTTATGCTTTGAGCTCAATTTAGACTTGAGAGGGTATTCTTAGGGATATAACTTAATAGGTATTGAAATCACATGAAATGAATAATTATAAAATAATGAAAACCAAACCCAACTTGATATCTTGGTCACAAAGACTCTCATTGAACCAAGAAAAACTAGCTACCTCAAAACCCCTATATAGCATATGTAACTATGCAAGAATAACCCACATAAGATAGATTCATTTGAGGCTCACTAAAGATAGATCCATGGATGTGATATGAGGTTATGGATGTACAAAACTATTACTACACTAGGTGAATGCACAAATATGGGGGACCAAAGACTAGCCACCCCACTTTTTTCCCACTAGAGAGCATAATGCGAGCATGTTATAACATGCTCGCATTATGCTCTTTACACTTAAAAAACTCACCTAAAAACTTTATTTTTATCCCGACCCCTCAACTAAACCCGTGGTTTGCAATTTTTCTCAAGTGCACTCACATTGTGAGATAGGCATTTCATTGTCATTTGTCCACCAAGTCACTACAAAAATTCTACCACAATGCCACCATGGTGGAAGAGGTAAGTTAAATTATTATTTTTGTGTAAGAAATTGATTAAATAGAGGTTTAATTATTTTTTAGTGGAATTTGTTTAGTTTCCAAGAGTTGATAATGCACCACGAGTTCATCAAAACCTTGATTCACATCCTCATCAAAACCCTAGTAAAGAAAAATCACAAAAAATCCTCCTTCAATGCCTCAACATCATCCAAGAACACAAGAAAATATGTTAGGTCAAATAGAAACCAATAAGAGAGAACTTGAGGCATTAATTAGATCGTTGAGAGATCCATCTACAAAAAACTCCCATAGGTCCACCTTCGCTAGTTCACTAGAATCCATACTCTCTCACATAGTATTTGTGAGTTCCCAAATCAATAGTTGGCCAAACAAGAGGGAAGAGCTAAGCCAATTTTATTCAAAAAAAATATCTTATGACCGAATTAAAGAAAAAAATTGAAATATGACTTGTGGTCATTGTTTATTGATCCACAAACCAATCAAACTATATACATGGCACTTGCAAGAGGTTCCTTATCCATTGCTACCACCACCAAGGAATATGGAAAAGTTCTTGAGATAGGTGGGTCTGTGCAGGATCATGGGGGCCCAAATAGTGGTGATGTTATAAATAGAACGCGACATGAGGAAGGAAAAATCATGGAATTCATGTTTGAATTTTTACTTGGGTTGGTAAAAATTACATTTTACCCAATGGATATCTATTAATAACGAATATTTGATATTAAGCAACAAAAATGGATATTCACTACTTAGCCTAATAAGCGGATATTCATTATTGAGACACTTACAATTTTTAGAGACCAAGCGCCATGTATATTAATTATTATAATATATATATGTTATTATTATTATAATTGTATATTCTACAATAATAATAAATTATTATATTATATAATAATATTTTATTATTATATTGTTATGTATATCTTAATATTATTATATATTAATATAATTATCATATATATTATATATATGGTATATTAATATATATTATATATGGTATATATTATATATATTAATATCATATATTATATATATATATATATATATATTTATTTATTTAATTAATTATTTTTGTATGGTAAGTACTATCAAAGGGGGTAGCTCTCAATTAGAAATGTTTACATTGTTTGTGAGATGGAATTGATTCCATTCACCATTAATTTGATAGTCTCCTACTCTAAAGCCGAAAGAAGATCACCTTTAATCCTACCTTAATTTGCAAATTTACATATATATTATATATTAATATTTATTAATATTATATATTGATGTATATTAATATTAATATTAATATGTGATACATTTTATATATATTATACATATAATATATATTATATATATTGTATATAATATAATATTATATTATATTATATATTATATATATTAATATTATATGAAATATTAAGATTAAGAAACCAACATCTATGAGATATTAAAAAAAAAAATGCTCTCTAAAATGGATATCTATTTTGGAGAGCTTTTATGATATAAACACAACTCTCCAAAATGGATATCCATTTTTTATAAAGTTATAAGTAAAAAAAGCAACAAAACCTCATTATTCACTATCGACCGTTGGCTAAGTGCATAGACAGAGCAACAAGGAACAAATATCTGCTAAAACAAATATCCATTTTTTGCATTCTAAACCAAATTTCACCATTTCTTCTCCAATTTCATCAGCATTAAATTGAGGTAAGCGGAAATTCTTGTTATTTTCATTGATTTTAATTGTTTTATATGTTTTTTTAACATATATATTAGGTTTTTTTAAAGATTTTAGCAATTTATTTAAAATTATGTTAATTTCAAAAATTATAATTTTAAATAGGGTTTAAATGGAACAAATTGATAGAGAAAACCCTCCTCTACCAAACCCTCCTTCAATTTAGGATTTAATTGAAAAATATTACTAAGAGATACCATAACCACCAACATTTGAATTCAGTAACACCTAATATAGAGGCCTTAATCATTCATGTTCAAGACATCACTAGGCAACATTCTTTGTTTCAACAGTGGAGAGATGCAAAGTGGTGAGAATATGGAAATGCTTTGGGCTATGATAAGGGATTATCAAAATAGAAATATCTAAATCCAATTTAGCCCAATATTTTGTGAGCCAAAAAATTGGACGTGTTGGTTTATGTAAACTAAAATTTTCCATAAAATGGTGCACACATGAGATCATAACAAAAAAAATTTGGAATCGTTGGTGGATGGTGTTTGATAAAACACCCAAAAACAATATCGATGTCCCTCTTTATTTTTTTCACAAATTATACATGCAATTTTTGTTTAGGCAAACATGCCAACTATTTTGATTTCAAGCATTTTCAAGGAGTAGGTATGCAAATGCCCCAAGACAGAACTAGGGAAATGTGTATGATGCAAGGTCCCTATGTTCCCCCTCCTTGTCTTCCTACCCCACCTCTATCAACCCATCCAAACATTATTTCTAATGCAACCCAACATAGTCTCTTGGCCATAAAATCTTTGACTGGCCATTTAATCACACAGTCCTCATAGTTTTCCCAACTACCTCATAGTGATATTCCTCATGCTTAAGTTGACGTTGGTGCAACATCATCATCTACACATATTTGTGTGCCTCATCAATGTAGTACGTGCAACCATATATGTTTAGGTCCTATGGGAGATAGGGATGAGCCTCCCCTAGACACATCTAAGTATGAAGTGTGTGATGTGTCACTTGGAGGAGACAAGGAAACACTACATACTATAGATGCGGCATCATCCATGGTTGGAGATGAGGAGCAGCAGTAACAATATTTTGTAAAAGTAAAACTTAAATTTATTTCATAGTGTATTTCATTTAAAATTTTTATAACAAATAATACATGTTACTAATGTATATTTAATTGGGAATGAATAGTTGATGATCGAGGATGAGGTTAGAGATGTACATCATGGTACTATTTTGGCCATTGAATTTGGCCCACACACATTGGTATAATTTTTTGTACATGTTAGACTTTGTTTTTGATAAGATAAGTTACATTTATAGGGTGTAGTACTCTTTATACTAGGAGCCCAAAGGGCCAAAGAGGATCAAAAATCAAAAACCAAAATCAAATAGTCTAGTAGCAAAAACAACAAATAGACGCAAAAAACTTACAACAACAACAAACCAATAGCAAACAGAAAATCCACCCACCAACAACACACACCCAACCCATTACTTTTCCAAGCCCTACCACTCCTCAAAGAGATCCAGAACCTCATCACCCACCCATTTTTTGTTAGGTCCTTCTTCCACATTCTTTTTGTCAACCTCCTCACGCACCACATCAAACAGAGTAATAGCAGACCCATGGATGACCCAAACCATGAAGCACATTAGCCTAGTGAAATTCCTTTCTAGTTTTTCAACACGAAACCAAAAAATTTCAAGATCCTCTCTCTTCTTAGTTTCCACCTTGTTCGATCCCTCATCCCCAACAAGGTGTTCAGAGGATTTCGATACTGAATATTCATAGATCATTTTATTCAACTCTAGAAAATGGCTCAGCCCTTCCACATAATCCTTGGTTTCTTCAATGGTATCATGTTTGCTCTCCTCCTTGCCCCCCTTCTACTTAGAACCATTGGAAATATCATCAACAACGGCCTCCTTTTTGTTCTTAGCCAATTTGTTAAAACATTTGATGCTAGTCTACTCCACCCCTAAGTCCACACTAGAAGCAACAATAGTGTCCCCATGGAAATCTATGTCAGTAGAGTCCCCTTGTCACTATCTATGTCTGGCTCCACCAAATGGCACGAGGTGCCATTTTTTTGTTCAGGTTTGTTCTTGACAGGGAGTTTACTATCCTTTATAGTGGGAGTGTTCTTCAATTCACAAACTCTAGCAATCACTTTAGACTGACCTAGACCCACACCCCCTTTTCTCTTCTTAGCCAATGGTTTAGGTTTAGGTTCATCAGGGGTTTCACTAGGCACAAGGGAATTTTTTCTTTTGATTCCAATCAAGGTAGCCAAAGAAGGTTTATCGGGGGAATGGTTAGATGCTTCCTGTTCCTCAATTTTGATAGCCAAAATAGGTTTAGGGGGAAAAAGGGCCAGATGAAAGTGGTACAAACAATGAATTAATAGGCCTTGGTGTAGGAGAAAAGGTGGCAATTTGTCAAGGTTTTTGGTAGCCAAGTCTTTAGAAGGTTTCCCTAATAGAACATTCAAGAGATGAAAGTAGGAAGAAGGGAAAGCTTATGAGGATTTTATGTCTAAGATAGTCTAGCAAGGTAAAATAGTAAAAATAAAAAACTTTGAGTCTCCCCTCTAGCGTAATGTACTTCATAATGGCTAAACATACCTAGTTCTAAGGCTTCAACAAAGAGTCCCTTTCGAACCCCACGTGCAACTTTGTTAGTTCCTCATTTTCTCAGAAGAATGTATGGAGGCTTTCCAAATCTTGCACTTTATTATGCTTTTTAAGCTTTTGGCCCATGCATGATAGGCTCGTGGCTTTGGATATGACCTCCTCATTAATATCAAAGGAGATTCCACCAAATGTGACTCTCTTGTCATTCCACGAGCTTATGAATTGTGCTGAGAGATTCTCATCATGAATTTGAAGGCATTCCATTAGAGGCATAATGCCTCCCTCAATGCAAATGTGCCAAACAAGGGGGTCCTTATGAAACACTTCATAAGAACCAGGCTTAGTTTGAACTCTATCACCACCCATTTTCTCTCCCAAATTGTGGTTTTTCAACCAGAATAACAAAGTGAGAGGTTTTTCAAAATTCCAATGGGAAAAACACACACCCCAATTATCGACACCACCATACCATAACGAAAAATCTTTCCTAATTAAGGCAATTATATTTTCACACATACCAGTGGTCATTCCTAGAGAGATTAGGGTCACAAGACTGAAAAAATATTTCTTAAGTACCTCAAAGCTAATCCAAGAGCCATCATGACATTTATCAGATCATTATTAGGCAAAAAATTAATGTTAATTTTGGCCTTACACATGTTTCCATAAACGTGCTTTTGAAAATAGTACTTTTGACAAGATGAATCATGAATATTTTGAAATGACCATCTACTCTCCATAATATTTCCTAAGCCCCACCAAATTTTTTCCCACACCCTCCACCTCATCATGCAAATGCCACATCACCATGAGCCCAAGGGAGTAGTACCAAATGTAACCCGCAACAAAAGAAATGTTATATGTCATCATCCACATTAATGTTTTTTTTTTCCACAAGGATAATTCCTTGTATATTCATAGGGAGGGCCCCCAATCTTCTCCAACATTTGGATAGTTCCCATGAATAGCCCAGGATGGCTAAATAATCAACCACCTGGTTGCCCTCATGAAAAATGTGGGTTAGTTTCTTTATTTCAAGTTTGGTAAGTAGGAAGATAATATCGAAAAGAATGTCTCTAATACTCCAACCTTGGCAATGATTAAGATTGATAAAATCAATCACCGCCTTAGAGTCTCCTTCAATGTGCAAGTTTTTTATGCCAAGAGTGACAACAATTTTAACTCTCTTTAGCAACACTCTAGCCTTAGCTGTCATGGGTGTCTATGTTCCAATGCCACCAGCATACCCAACCACCAAGTTTCCCTATGGGTCTTTGGTAATGCCTCTTATGCTTTCCAACACAAGGTTCCTTTTTTCTACACCATAAAAACTTAATTTTGTCCTATTCAGTAGATTTAGAGGGTTTCGAGGCCATATTAAGTCTAGCTAGAGCTTTAGAGTTGTCAAAGGAGTTGATCTCTAATTTCTTGTTCCATGATTTGGCCATGTTGATCTCCCACCTAGTAGGAGCTTTGTCCAAGGGTTTCCAAACATATAAGGAGACATTCTCAGTGATGAGTTTGAGACCAATGTCAAATACCTCCTTAGGGATTTTTTCCTCACTTCTAAAAATTTGTTTATTTCTTTCTTTCCACAAACACTAGCATAAAATGGGGGGGATTTGTCACCAGATTTCTTTAGGTAGAGGATGTTGATAAGGGCTAATCTAATTTTCAATAAATCTCTTAAGATCAACATTCATGGTCTAGTGAATCCATAATATTTCAAAAGCCAACTTCCAAATTTCAATAGCAAATAGGTAGTGCTCCTCGTCATTCTTACAATGCATGCATCTATTCAAGATTTGAAATCCCCTTTTCCTTAGGTTGTCTTGAGTGAGTATTTTTTTGTGACAAGTCGTCCACCAAAATAAATTAATTTTTGGTGTTAGTTGTTAGTTCCAGACCTATTTCCATAACCTTTTCTGGTTCCCATGCACTAATGGAAAATCATAGGTAGTCTTGATAGAGAGGTTACCCTTGCTTTCCTTAGTCCAATAAAATTCATCCTCCAAGTTTGAGATTGGAATTCTAGTTAGCAAGAGGATTTCTTGCAAGGTCCTGGCAAGGTGTCTTAACTCAAGGGAAAGAGGACACTATTACTCCAAAATTTTCCATTTCATAGAACTAGGAAGACCACACAAGTAGTCTCTCACATTCGTACTAAAGAACAACTTAGGAGGAACCATCAGGTTCTTGAAGTCTGATTGAGAGAGAGGAATTTCAACCATCCAGGGATCCTCCCAAAACATAATTTTTCTATCATTTCCCGAATTTCATTTCAACCTAGATTGAAGCAACTTTTTCATCTTACAAATATTATTCCATACCAATGAACCTTTAGGTTGTTCATTAATGATACACCTGATTAGGGCCCATAATTGTTTAGATATTTCACATTTAGGATTCTACACCAATCCTTCCCATTCCTTAGTTGATCCCATCTGACTTTAGCAAGCAAAGCCTTATTGGTAGGTTGGATTTTCCTTATGCCTAATCCCCCACTAGATTTGGAGAGACAAACCATATCCTAGCTTATCAAAGACATTTTATTTTTTTCCTCTATACTAGTCCAAAGAAAGTTCCTTTGAATTCTTTCAAAAATTTCATCTATAAATCTAGGCATTTTGAAAATGCAAAGGAAGTAAACCAGGATCCCTTAAAGAGAAGCAATAAGGAGTTGTAGCTTACCAACATGAATAAGGATTGAACCTTTCCACCCTACCAATTTTCTTTGAATTCTTTCAAGAATAAAGTTCCAGAAAGAAGGAGTAGCTTCTTTAGCAGTGAGAGGGATACCAAGGTACACTAAAGGAAGGGAAGCACTCTTAGAACCCATAACATCTATCACTTAGTTATGTAGATCTTGAGTGCTATTAAAAAATACATCATGCTCTTGTTGTAATTAATTTAGGTAATTCTTCCATTTCCTTGCTTCCACCACCGAGGCTTTCCAAAAAAGGATGGTATAATCCACAAGCTGTTGTATAGCAACTAGATCAAGGGCGGTGGAAGGTTTGATCCCCTTAATAGAGCCATTAATCAGCATCTTAGAGATATTCTAGCTTAGGAAATAAAAAACCATTATGAACAAGTAAGGTGATAGGAGATCACCTTGTCTTATTCCTTTAGCTGCATTAAAGAATGCATGAGGAATCCCATTGACCAAAATAGAGTACTTCACAATAACTTTGTGAATTTTGAAATGAGATTCATCGCCTTTTGATTAAATCTATCCTTGGCTAACACTTAGAGTATAAAACTCCATTGGACTTTTTCATAAGCTTTTGAAATGTTGAAAGCTTAAAGGCCATACCAACACAATTAATTTTATCCATGGAGTGTATGATTTCATGTGTGGTGATTGCAACATCGATAATATGGCAACCCAAGACAAACCCCTTTTGACATGGGCTAATAATTTTTTCAAGAAAAGGTTTCAGACAGTTGACTAGAATTTTGGAGAAGATCTTGTAGATGGTATTACATAGGCTAATGGGTCAAATGTTAGCCATGGTCTAGGGGTGTTCATTTTTATGGATAAGGGATAGAAAGGTATGGTTCATTTGCTTTAAGATTTTACTCAACTTGAAAAAGTCCTTAGCAACAAGAAAATTATCCTCACCCACAATATCCTAATACTCTTGGAAAAACACCGAGGGATAACCATATGATCCTGGGTCTTGAAATCACCCATACTGCAGACAATCAATCTGACTTCCTCAGGAGTGACAACATGGAGAATAGCAACATTATCTACAATATTTAGTGAATCAGGTATGGAGTCTAGTAATAGGTCATCAACAACAGAGTTAGGAACCTCCATAGGCTTAGATAAGGCAAGCTGGAAATATCTAGAGGCCATTGAACCATATCATTTAAATTGTGATTAATTAATACATACTAATTTATATCTTGATCTTATTTTACTTTTACAATATGCTCCAAATGTGACTGATGTGATAACTTTACCATGATGAGTTCTTCTCAATCAATCCCAATTGCATCACCGATTCAGGTATATGGTTTTTTATATCTAGTAGATATATATATATGTAGATATATGTTTAGTTTATGTTTGTTTTTCAATAATTAAATATATTAATTTTGTTAATTTTATTTTTCTTCTTATACAGCATGCCTTATCCATGTATGTGAATCCTATACCATTTCAATATGGTAGGACTCCTGAGCGACCTAAGGGACCATCATTTGTTGAACATATGTCAGTTCCAAAGAATAAATGCTTGAGGTAATGAAGAATTGAATTTTACTTTAATTTATACAGTTTAGTATAGTGATTAGATATTACTTTGAAAGTTATAAAAAATACTAGATTTAATTTTCTATTTAGTAGTCTAAGTTATTTACCATTAAGCTAATTAATCTAATTTGTGGTTCAAATTAATTTTGTGTAGGAAACTTCCGATCCATTAGGTGGCATGAAGAGGCTACATTTTGATGATCCGCCACAAGATTAGGATTTTCTTGACATGGCATAACCATTTGAGATATACATTATATATATAGACCATGAGATGGGTATACCACATCTTATAAATATTATTTTGAGTTGAAATATATGTCAAATTTGTATATGTACATACACAATTACTCTACACTTTTATATCTAAAAATTGATATTCGACATTTTTTTTTTCATTGTGTGCATGTTTTCCTATTTTGAAACTTAAATTTTAAATGTATAATCACTTTATAATGGTTGATCTATGATGGATAACATGTTATATATCTATTGATTTCTTGCAATCTTGCACTTTCATAGTTTATGAATTACATATCATTTTTCACTCATGTTACACTCATGTTAAATTTGGTTGCCTTTGGAAAATTCTCCAAATTTCATCGCTTTATGATTAGTCTCTATAGTTGCAACATCCTTTACCCTTTGATTCCTTGATTTGTTAACATCCTTAGTCTGTATAGTTTCATTTTGGTATTTATCCTTTTGATAAAGTTATATTTCCCTTTATCAATGATGGATATTTCAATTTTCCTTTTGAAATTAGTGCATCAAAACAAATGACATGGAATACAAATTTTGGCACAATTTTGGTATAATGCAACATGAATAAACTAGCAATAGAGCATACCATACTTCATTTATAATTCATTAACAAATCACATATTTTCATCAAGAAAGATTCAAAAAAATGTTATTAAAGTATTCCATAATAACCTTAGTCCATATCTCACTATCCCAATAATCCAACCCAAACCTTAATCCATTCTTAAACTATTAAATCAAGCCTAACTATCCCATTCATACCAAATTAAATCAATCTAAACCTTCAACCAAGACATCAAAAATAAAATCCCTATGGTATGATGGTTATGGTTTTGATGAAGACACCATTGATGAGATTGTTGTTGGAAGACAAGACACTCTAAGAGGGGGGGTGAATCAACGTGCTACAAAAATTTTCCCAATTTTAATTTGACTCATAGATTTAATTTGCAGCAACATATTTACCTTTGAACAACTTTATTCAACCTTTTAGTTTGCACAATGGACAAGTAAATATTTTTGGACTTCCCAAACAAAAGAATGATCACTAATGACTTCACATAGAAATGTAAAAGCATCACAACACTTGAACAATGTTTTCCAATGCTTTATATTCACAAAACCTTATGTATGTCTATGATAACATTTATAATAGTGTGGAAATTATTTTAAGAACCTTTAAAACATATGATAGTATCTGAGCCTTACATGAAACAAAAGACTTTAAAATTGATGCACATTGACTGCCCACATTAAAACACATAAAAACTGAGAACAAAATGCACAAAGTTCATCACATAACATAGAATTTTCTTGAGTGGAAAAACCCTCATGGGGTATAAAAAATCACTCGTAAAATTGTTTTTTTATTATCTCAAAAGAGCACCAACTCTGTAACAATTGTGGAGCACCAACTCCATGCAAAAATTTGAAGCACCAACTTCAATAAAACTAGGAGCACCAACTCCTTTACAATTTAGGAACACCCATTCCAAGGAGCACCAACCCCTTCTTCAAATCAAATTGATAAATATCAAAGGGTTTCTCTGTTACAATTCAACCCACATACTTCTTGCAAACCAATACACCAAATATCCTAGAGATTCATTATTTGAATCTTTAAAATACTAGATATATACTAGTTAACAATTTTGCATTATGTTTACAATAATTTCAATTGCAAAATATGTGCACAAGTCTCTCAAAATGCCAACCCAACAACTCATGTTCAATCTCTATTTTTAAATACAAATGATCTCATGAATCTTCAACAAAAATTCAAGATTACAATAACCGTTTTCTTCAACTGATTGCTTTTTAACCCTTTATTTATTTGCAAAGAAATAACCAAGGGTTTTGAATCAAACTAATCACCGAACCTTCATTGTTAGTACCTTAACAACAAAACATGATCAAAGCCCATAAAAATGTGTTAACTGTAATACCTATTTAGGGAGGAATGAAAACAAATAAAAACCAACGAAACCATTTCAAAGCTTCCAAATTGAAGATCTTCATCAATAATCTTCCAACTTCCTCAGTCAACACTCTATCTTCTTCCATTGTCAAGCTCGGAAACCTGCTATTACAACTTCATGCTGGCGGCTAGGGTTTCGCAGTTTCACACAATGAAATAATAATGTCTTTGCCCTATACTTTCCTCAAGTCTTTTGAAGACTTTTCAAACAAAAACCATCACTTGAAATCTACGACACAATGAAGCAAGTGAAACACATAATCATTTTGAAATCCGAACATAATGATTCCTTTAAAATCCACTGTCAAATATTAAATCATAATTGTTGTCGATTGCCAAGTGACATTATAAAAAGTCAAAAAAATTATAATTATAGCAACCGATGTCACAATACTTAGCATGCCCGACAAGGTCTTTTAATTATAGACACAATATCTTAAGTGTCAATTTCTTTGCATTATTTAAACATAGATCACATAAAACTTAAGAGCTTGATACCTCTAGATCACATTATCTTAAGTGCTCGATAACATTGATAACCACAAATGTGAGTATGCCTTGAGCCAAGGTGAACTTACTGAAATGTAAGTGAATTCATTATGAAGTTATATGAATAACTCATGAATATAAATTCCACATGATAAACTGTTTGTGTATCAAGGATGATACAACCATGTAAACCAAGCATGTAAAATCTAAATAAAGTGAATTAGCAATATAATACATCATGAAAAATGAAGTTTACCAAATTACCTTCAATCGTATATGCCTTAACAATACCATCTAATCGTTGAAATTTGAACATTCCAAACAACTTGTATGAAAGAATAACCCCATGTGATATATATATCCTCTGCACATGAATCCAACAAGATCGGTACCACAAACCAAAACTAAAAGTAAACCATCTATCCATAGAGTACTGAATATGCCAAGACTGATTACAACAATAACCAAATGCACCAAGTACCATAATGCCAATGCCAAACCAAGTGTCAACCAACTTCTCATAAGAATTGTCAAGACAATATGTCATGTTGATGAAAATAGAAATGTCACAACTTATGCATTAGAAACCATACGATAAACCAAGGATCTCATTACCATATAAGATACCAGTAGCAAAAACTCTTTATTTTGAACCAATCTGAATGCTTCAGACAATAGTACTGCCCTGTAACCATCATGTCCCACAAAGATCGTATAAAATTACCATGTGAACTATCTGAAAAACATCATGTGTGCCATACCAAATATCAATCCCTATTATCATGCCTAATCCCCTTAAATAATCAATCTGAAACATTGTGACTTGTAATCAATCAGACAACAATCTGACAAACATTCACCAAGACAAATCAATCACCAACTACATATCATAACACCAACTAATGCAATTGCATAAACCAACTAATAAGATTGGATAACCCCATAAAATAGTTTTGGCATCAAGGACAATCAAACATATAAACAACTGAAAGCCAACAAACTCCCCTTTTGTCCTTGATGGAAAAACACATATCATCTCTCCCCCTTTTTGCCTCAATGACAAACACTGAAAGAAGAGAATGTGAGATTCCATGAATATAAACAACAAAGAAGCCAACCATTTATCCAATACAATAACTAGTTGCAAGTAGAGCAACAAATAAAATATAAGAGAGCTGTGAATAAAACTGTAGACCTAAGCTCCCCCTTTGCTCGACAATTTATTATCAACTTCACTAAAGAAATCTCATGAACAACGACCATTAAATATTGTCAGTAAGAGTACATTGTAGCAACAAGTTCCACAACCAACACTGATTTATTAACCACCAAACAAACAACCATTGATCCACTAGCATGATATCAACATAAACCACTGTCATATTTACTATTCCTATTGAGAACAAGATAGCACTGACAACATTGACTGAGAAAAACTGTAAATTATTCTTGTTGTACAAAATACTACTATCAAACTTGCACTTGCACCTTCTTCATTAGTGAATGTTAGCAGAGAATGATATCATTATCATTGTATGATTACAACAATATCATGTACCACCATTCAAGCAAACACTATATATTTCAAGCAATGGTATTCCACAAAAGTTTCAAAACATTGTCACAGCACCATGGATAATACTATCACCAATAGCATGTTAAAGTTTTGATTTACTATCCAAGATAACTACTTCTTCATTATTACAAACTCATACTCATAGCTCTAATTATTTGAATGTATTTGAATGCATGAAGAGACATACTAATCTCCGTACTAGCTCTTGAAGATTTCACTGCCCCTTATATTGACATCACATCAAACACATTTCTACTCACTATCACTTTGATTTAGAATGAAAAACAATGACATTATATGATATTAATTCATTGATCACCAAAAAAATCACTCCACACCATCCAAGAATGTGAATAAGCATTGTTCATAAAAACATGTTGTCAAAGATACACTCAACAAGAATATATTGTCATTTCTAGCATGGTTAGCACATGAAAAGTTGTCAAAAATTAACTTGCTCAACACCAAACAAACCATAGCAATACAAGAAATCACTTCATGTGTAGAAAGCTAAGTAAACAAGAGGTAATTTCATCATAATTGAAATACTGCATACTATTCCTCAAATCTTGACCACTTTTCCCATGATCGTCAATGACAATATAATCAACATTGAACACTTGCAACTGCAACACAAAATGAACACTGTCTTAAGAGTGCAATATTTTTTCACCAAACACATTATCAAGTCTACAACCTCTTACAATTTTTATCATGAATACACGATTCCACACTAGCACAAATGACCTATATTATAAAATTTTGAAGTTCAATACCACTTTTATCAAGTAGAAGCTTTGTCAAAGAAGAGTCACTGTCAATCATAAACGTGTTAGTCAAATGACTACAAAAAAAAACTTCCAAAATCAGCAACATTTATAAATGGATCATGATTTGTCCAAATAATGGTATTTGTCAAACATCCCTTTATTCAAGCTTGATATATTCTATAGAACAATAGAGATAGAATGGTATGCACATCAAGAAATCACAGTGCTTAGACATTTTATGTTAAGAGCCAACAATGATTTTATTGATATCAAATACCCTTGTACCACCACTACTTGTTATGTTATGCTTTCTTTCAAGAAATCCCAGTCCTTGTTTGATCACTGCGACCATGTCCATCATTCTTAGTTCAAAATACAAACTGTCAAGAGAAAAAAATGCTCACATTGTAAAACAATGGCATAAAAATCACATGACAGTCTTGAACACATGTTTTTCCCTTTGTAAGAGCCAATCACTGTTACAACAACTTGTGAAATGTTCAAGATCATAGATGCATAAATATTTTACTATTTCAGATATGAAAGCTCATTTGAAGACATCCAATCCAAGAAACATATAGCTCACACCTTGATTGCAGAAAAAATAATGAAAAGAGATAAATTTTCTGCTGAAACAATCATTCACGCATAAATACTGCACCATCACTCCAACGTTTACATATGCATAAAGTTTGTCACATGTTCTCTATAAAACAAAATGTTCTATTGTAAATCAACTTACTCCATTATTAATGCAACATCATAGAGAACTGTCACTGTAATACAAGCATTATTTTGCACACCTTTAAGATTTCTTTGAGGATTTGAAGAGTAATACAATAACCAACTCCCCCTTACCTCATCCTGACCTTTCAAGCAACAGTTGATCCATTTTGTGCATTATGCACTAGTATAGTATTTTCATCTCCTAGGTCTTGTTTTCTTCTCCAAACCTGTATGGGCCCTTTCATTTTCTTGTTCAATGCATCTACATTGTTAATTTTAAAAAATGCCTTCAACTTACTCCTACACTGTTGTGCCTTATGCTAAATTTTATGACACTTAAAGCATGCAATGTTATAATCAATTTGAGGAGTAAAGAAATCATTCTTTCTTGATATTCCAAAACTTCTATGATCATATATTTCATACCTTCTACAATTTCTTGCTCTATGACCATAAGCATGACAACAATAGAAATATCCATGAAATTGAGAGTAGTTATAGCTAATAAATGAAGATCTTGATGGTATTTTTTTCCTTTCATCAACCCACTTATCTTCTATCTGAGCAACAAAAATATGGTGACCAATATCAACCTTCGCTCTTGGTGTAAACATTTTTCCATTTGCAGTAGCAAAGACTCTTTTAGATTCTTCGATAGAGCTTTGTCCAACCTCATATCCCACTCGTTTAGGATCCTTAGAATGCTTTTGTCTACCCAACATGTCATTCAATATATTATTACTATGATCAAATTTTTGAATTTTATTTGATTGTACCTTGACACTTTCAAGCTCTTTTCTTAAAGAAACTACTTCTCCTTCAAGTTTTAGACATTCAATATTTTTACCCTCCAAATCAGACCTTACCACATTTACTATCCGCTTACACTCTTCAATTTAAATTTCCTGACTAATAATCATTTCATCTTTAAGAGTTAATTCTTTTAACTAGAAGCATTATCTGAACATTTATTTA
Organism: Sequoiadendron giganteum; assembly: GCA_007115665.2. NCBI lineage: Eukaryota > Viridiplantae > Streptophyta > Pinopsida > Cupressales > Cupressaceae > Sequoiadendron > Sequoiadendron giganteum. The sequence goes on along the minus strand of CM021100.1, from coordinate 884,050,477 downwards.
AAGAAGCAATCTCATTTTCTAGTTTATTGCACAACTCATCCTTGTTTTTTAACTTGACTTCCAATCCCTCTTTAGTCCTTTTTCTATCAACCATTTCAGCTTTCAGAAATTCCATAATCTTTTTATCATCATTATGATTGTGTATTACACTTTTATTGACATTAACACTTTGTTGTAAGCATACCTTGCGATCTTGATTTTCTTGTTTAAGCCTTTTAAGTTCATCTAAGGCAACAACTAGTTATCCTTCCAGATCAATCTCATACTCATCATCTTCATAATATTTTTCACCAAATTCTTGTTAAAATTCACTTACCAAGTGATCTTCTTCTTCATCAACTACACAATCACCATTAGTATTAACTAGCAGGGGTGCTACTTCACTAGACATGACACTAGTGTTTTTCTTCTGATTTTTGTTTCTTTTGCACTTACCCATATTACTCCTCTTATAAAGAACTTGGTTGAATTTAATTTGGTTAGCCTTATGCAAGAGTCTATCTCTTTACACCAACATCAATAGAAATCAGATATGTTTCCATAAAACACATAGATTGTACAAATAGACAAAAATGCCTTCTTGAACTTGTGACATATTTGAAAAAATTCCAAGACCAGAATCAATCCTAGGTTGATTAGACCTATACGAGGACCCTACGCTCTGATACCAATTGTTGGAAGACAAAACACTCTGAGAGGGGGGTGAATCAGAGTGTTGCAATTTTTTTCCCAATTTTAATTTGATTCATAGATTTAATTTGCAGCAACATATTGACCTTTGAACAACTTTATTCAACCTTTTAGTTTGCACAATGGACAAGTAAATATTTGTGGACTTCCCCAAAAAAAGAATGATCACTAATGAGTTCACACAGAAATGTAAAAGCGTCACAACACTTGAACAATGTTTTTAAATGCTTTATATTCACAAAACGTTATGTATGCTTATGATAACATTTATAACAGTGTGTAAATTATTTTAAGAACCTTTAAAACATATGTCAGTATCTAAGCCTTACATGAAACGAAAGACTTTAACATTTATGCACATTGACTACCCACATTAAAACACATAAAGAATGAGAACAAAATGCACAAAGTTCATCACATAACATAGAATTTTTTTGAGTGGAAAAACCCTCATGGGTTATAAAAAATCACTCGTAAAATTATTTTTTTATTATCTCAAAAGAGCCCCAACTCTGTAACAATCATGGAGCACCAACTCCATGCAAAAAATTGAAGCACCAACTTCAATAAAACCAGGAGCACCAACTCCTTTACAATTTAGGAACACCCATTCCAAGGAGCACCAACCCCTTCTTCAAATCAAATTGATAAATATCAAAGGGTTTCTCTGTTACAATTCAACCCACATACTTCTTTCAAACCAATACACCAAATATCCTAAAGATTCACTATTTGAATCTTTAAAATACCAGATATACTAGTTAAGATTTCTGCATTATGTTTGCATTAATATCAATTGTAGAATATGTGCACAAGTCTCTCAAAATGCCAGCCCAACAACTCATATTCCATCTCTATTTTTATATACAAATGATCTCATGAATCTTCAACATAAATTCAAGATTACAATAATTGTTTTCTTCAACCAATTTCTTTTTAACCCTTTATTTATTTGCAAAGAAATAACTCAGGGTTTCGAATCAAACTAATCACTGAACCTCCACTATTAATACCTTAACAAGAAAACATGATCAAAGCCCATAAAAATGTGTTAACTGTAATACCTATTTAGGGAGGAATGAAAACAAATAAAAACCAACAAAACCATTTTAAAACTTCCAAACTGAAGATCTCCATCAATTATCTTCCAACTTCCTCAGTCAACACTCTATCTTCTTCCACTGTCGAGCTCAGAAACTTGCTATTACAACTTCATGGTGGAGGCTAGGGTTTCGTAGTTTTACACAATGAAACAATAATGACTTTTCCCTACACTTTCCTCAAGTCTTTCGAAGACTTTTCAAACAAAAAAAATCACTTGAAATCCGTGACACAATGAAGGAAGTGAAACACATAATCATTTTGAAATCTAAACATAATGATGCCTTTAGAAACCATTTTTAAATAATAAACCATAATTATTGTCGACTACCAAGTGACTTTATACAAAGTCAAAAACTTTATAATTATAATAGCCGATGTCACAATACTTAGCATGCCCAACATAGGATTTTAATTATAGACACAATATCTTAAGTGTTGGTTTCTTTGCATGATTTAAACATAGATCACATAAAACTTAAGTGTCTGATACCTCTAGATCACATTATCTTAAGTTCCTGATAACATTGATAACCACAAAGAATGTATAGAACCCGAATTTTGTAGAGTATGCTTTCAACCAAGGTGAACTTACTGAAATGTAAGTGAAGCCATTATGAAGTTATATGAATAACTCATGAATATAAATGCAACATGATAAACTGTATGTGTATCAAGGATGATACAATCATATAAACCAACCATGTAAAATCTAAATAAATTGAATTAGCAATATAATACTTCATGAAAACTAAAGCTTACCCAATTACCTTCAATCATATATGCCTTAACAATGCCATGTAATCACTGAAATCTGAGCATGCCAAGTAACCTGTATGAAAGAATAAGCCATGTGATATATATCCTTTGCACATGAATCCAACAAGATCAGTACCACAAAACAAAACTGAAAGTAAACCATCTATCCAAAGAGTACTGAATATGCCAAGACTAGTTACAACAATAACCAAATGCACGAGGTACCATAATTCCAATGCCAAACCAAGTGTCAACAAACTTCTTATAAGAATTGTCAAGACAATATGTCATGTTGATGGAAATAGCAATGTCACAACTTATGCATTATAAACCATATTATAAACCAAGGATCTCATTACCAAATAAGATACCAATAGTAAACACTCTTTCTTTTGAATCAATCTGAATGCTTCAGACAATAGTACTGCCTTGTAACCATCATGTCCCACCAAGATCATATAAAATCACCATGTGAACCATCTGAAAAATATCATGTGCGCCATACCAAATATCAATCCCTGTTATCATGCCTAATCCCCTTAAATAATCAATCTGAAACACTATGACTTGTAATCAATCAGAAAACAATCTGACAAACATTCACCAAGACAAATCAATCACCAATTTCATATCATAACACCAACTAATGCAACTGCATAACCCCATAAAATAGTTTTGGCATCAACGGAAAACTAACATATAAACAACTGAAAGCCAACAATTGTTGAGCTTTTGGTTATGGTTATTTGATGAATAACTTATTTTTATTGAGATTTTTTTGTTGGATCAAGATTTATCACTTTGCATCAAAGATCTACCTTTTATAGTCCAAAAATACACTATATTTTCTATCCAAAGTCAAAAATTAGGTAGGATGTTATATTCACCATTAGTTGTTGCTACTATATATTCATATATTATTGATAAACTCAATTATTTGATTCACTCTAGGCTTGGCATTTCATATTTCATTGGCATGCTCTCTAGTTATGTAGGAACCTCATGAACTAAAATAGAAGGAAAAATACTATTTCCTCCACTATACTCAAGGAACTTGTTAAAAGAAACATCAACATTCTATTATCAGAAGGACACTCCCAAGTCTGATAAAAAAGTGGTTACAAATCTATATAAAAGTATTCAATATATCAAAAACTTTATCCAAGAAATGGATGTTGTTGTCCTAAGGGTTGAAGAGGGAGCATCTACTCAGAATATTAAAGTAAAATATATGAAAAATAAGTTAGAAGATCATGAAAAGGAATACTAGGGGGTGTCAACAAGTAAGAGCAGTGGGGGTGAGGGAAAATGTGTGGATGGTCAGCTTATAGATGCAAAAGCAATAGTTGGAACAGTTGAAACTAAAGAAAAATAATAGAAGACTTCAATTAACCACTTAGAAAAGGAATTAAAAGATAAGAAGATTTTATCATCAAAATTAAAGGAGGTTAATTAATGTTTTAGAGAGAGCTGCAAACTAAAAGACAAGTCCAAAATCTTCACCATTGCTTGACTATTAAGTTGGTGGCAACATGAACCATTGTAGGAATATGTGAGTGATTTTTATGTGAAAATATATACACATTACATTCATGAACATACATAAGTAGGTGCATATGCATAATATTTTTTATTCTATGCATCTTTTCATCATAATCATCATTATTTGCATACGTTTGACACACTTGATGGTGATTACACATACATGTGAAATTTTCAACATACACATGACATTCATAATCATCATATTTTGCATACATTCTACCATTAATATAGCCAATAATGCTCGTATATCATATTTTTCAAGTCCTCATGTACAAATATATCTTATATCATATTGTAGCCATCATAATCATCAATACAACTAATAATGCCCATATAATTTTATCGATGTCCTCATGTTCAAATACATCAATGCATCTTGCTATCAATCTATATCGTAGATACACAACTAATATGTGCCCCTGATATCCTCACTTTGTAATGCACATCTCAAATAATTTCTGCTCTCAAGGACACATGCATTACAATATTACAAAAACTGTTAAAAATAGGAAAAACAGTGAGTAAAATTAATTGAACAATGAAAGCAACATGAAGTCTATTGTTCGATGAATTATCATAAAACCTCATGTCCTACTCAAATATTGTGTTGAGAAATTCCTGCATATAAATATTAGAAAAGTATGAATTATAAACAACATGAAAAATAAATTCAACTTATCATTCTTTGAAATCAAATGCAAGATTATAAATCAAGAGATAAAAGTAAATGAAGAAGATACCTCCTTATGAATTACATTGAATGTGTCCTCAATGTTGAAGAAAAATGTTATAAATTTTGTTTTGAATTGCTTCTTGATGCAATAGTGTTTTCCATCAAAATACCTACATTTGTTAAGAATTTTTAAGAAACATAAACTCGAACCTGCTTTTGACTCAACAATGGTTAAAATTAAACATGAATATTGCAAAATGCAAAAAATGTAATTTTTTTTGTAATTTTGACAAATGGGAAGTGTGGACATGTCAAGGTAGGCAAGTAAACAATAGGGAAGGTATATTTTCATTTCCCAAGTCACACGATCATTCTAGGGTGCTCTTTCTAGGGTAGTCTCTGAAGAGCCCTAAAAGCAAAAAAAACAAACTATGATGAAGTCATTATGGGAGCTCGTGGAACATATGAATACTTTTTCTAGACCTACAGGTGGATATTGAATCCCTTCAAACTAGCCTCTCTTAGTTTTGGTCGACTCAACATAGTTTGTGTGTTCCAATGTCATGCATTCTTGCAAAAACTGTCTGTGGAAAGCAATATATAAAATGGAAAGAAGATTTGTTTGTTTATACATCATGGAGAAAAACTAAATATACCAACACATCAAGTTGGGTAGGTAAATTCTATGAAAGGCCTCCTTTTTTTGTCAAAGTCCTCTCATGATTCTGGAGTGCACTAATCGGGGGTAGTCTTGAAAGTGTCATAAGAGCAAAAAATATAAAATTGTTAAATTTTTAGTATTTTTGATAAATGGGCAGTGTGGACATGTTGAGGTAGGCAGGTAAATACTAGGTAAGATCTATTTTTTTTTCTATTCATTCTATGGTGCTCTTTCCGGGGTAGTCTCTAAAGAGCTCTAAGAGCAAAAAATACAAAAAATGTAAAATTTTAGTATTTTTAATAAATAGGAAGCATGGAGATGTCGAGGTAGGAAGATATATACTAGGGAAGGTATTTTTTATTTCCCAAGTCACCTGATTATTCTAGGGTGCTCTTTTCAAGGTAGTCTCTAAATAACCCTGAAAGAAAAAAAATGTCAAACTTTGATGAAGTCATTCTGGGAGCTCATGGTGTGTACGAATGTTTTGTCTAGACCTATAGGAGTATATAAAATCCCTTCAAACTATTCTCTCTTAATTTCGGTCAATGCATCACCATTTGTGTGTTCCAAGGTTAAATGCATTGTTACAAAAATTGTCAATGGAAAGCAATGCAAAAATGGAAAGAAGCATTTTTTTGTCTTGTGCATCATGAAGAAAAACCAAGAATACCAACACATCAAGGTGGATAGGTAAACACTGCAAAAGGCCTCCTTTTTCTGCCCAAGTCCCCCAGTGATTTTGGAGTGCACTAATTTGGGGTAGTCTTGAAAGTGTCATAAGAGCAAAAAATGCAAAATAGTTTTCAGTATTTTTGACAAATTGGCAGCATGGACACATTAAGTTAGGTATTTAAATACTAGGGAAGGTCTCTATTTATTTCCCAAGTAACTCGATCATTTTGGGGTGCTCTTTTTGGGGTAGTCTTTGAAGAGCCCTAAGAGAAAAAAATATAAAATTATAAAAAAATAGTATTTTTGACAAATGGGTAGCATGGACATGTCAAGGTAGGAAGCTAAATACTAGGGAAGGTCTCTCTTCATTTCCCACCCGATCATTTTGGGGTGCTCTTTATGGGGTAGTCTCTAGAGTCCTAAAAGCAAAAAATTGTCAAACTATGACGAAGTCATTCTGGGACCTCGTGGCAAATACAAATTTTTTTTCTAGACCTACAGGTGGATATTGAATCCCTTCAAAACAACCTCTCTCATTTTTGGTCAACTCAACACCATTTTTTAGTTCCAATGTTAAATGCATTCTTCTAAAAATTATCAATGAAAAGCAGCGCAAAATGGAAATAAGCTTTTTTTGTTTTGTGCATCATGGAGCAAAGCCAAGTTTACCAACACATCAAGGTGGCCAAGTAAATTCTTTGGAAGGTATCCTTTTATTTCCCAACTCCCCTCATGATTTCAGAGTGCACTAATTCGAGGTAGTCTTGAAAGTGTCATAACAGAAAAAAATGCAAACTTGTTAAATTTTTAGTATTTTTGACAAATGGGTTGCATGGACATGTTGAGATAGGCAGGTAAATGCTAGGGTAGGTCTCTTTTCATTGCCTTGTATTTTTTGAGTTTTTTTGTTAAGACACATAAACTCCAACCTACTATTGAATCAATACCATCATTACTTCATTGTACTCATAACACAACCATGGATGTATTGATCTGAATCAATTAAAAATATATACCTTTGCTATCCAAAAAACCTACACATATAAATAAGTGAATTTTTAAGAAAATCAATCTTCAAGACCTATTATAAAGTAAAAAATGGTGGCTTTATTGTCATAAGCAACATGAAAAAAAAGAAGTTTGAACTAAACATTCTCTCAAATAAAATATGTACCTTGAAAATATATTGATCCACATCAACTACTATGTTTTGATCTGAACCACTTGTTCTCCAAATTGCCTACATTTTTACATATCAGTTAATTTTTATGCAAAATTTTAATGTAATTTTGATCCAATCCATAAAAATAACATCAATCTAAATAAGAATAACAATATCATACCTATCCCATATAAAAAATGATTTTCTACTCAAGTGTGCCTGAAGGGTCATCTCTTACCTTCAAAGTATCCAATATTTCTTCATGATCAACACTACTAACTATCCATAGTTCCTTTGTTCTTGGTTTGGAATTATGTTCCAATAACTTAATATTTAATGTTGTAACAAGGTGTGAATACATGAGAATAGTTTTGTGTTTCTCATAGTCTTAAAATGCAGGTATACCATTATTTCTAATCATATATGTTCGCAACCAAGTTTTGGAAACTAAACCTATAGGATACATGAACCCATCATCATATGTCAATGGTTGTGTTAGATTCTTCTTTCCCTATACACATTTTTCCAACCAATAGATGGATCCCCTTAATTCCCATATGATGCAACAACTACATAAGCATGTCTTGGCTATACAAGATCTAAAAGATGGTCATAATCAAGTGAAATTTCCATTTCATCTTCTAAAGAGGATTATGTTGTAAATAAAGGGGGTAGATACTATGGAATACATGTATCTACCCACTCACTTGACTCACATTGATCTTAATCACATTAAATACAATTCTAAGAAAAATAAGCTAACTCTCATGTCCATATGATCCATGCACTTGCATCTAAGCTTCGAAATGAATGCATCTTTGAAGATTCTTTAATTGTCTAACATTCCAATTTCTCTCCCATTGTTCCCTCATCAACCAACCAAAAGAACCTACACACTTCCAAATCAAGTTACCCTCCTCATGACAATGGATAAATACACCAATCAATAATAGAACATGGATCACTGAATGTTGCACCACCTCTAATATTCATGTGTTCCTTAACCAAAGCTTTTTTCACACATACACATGCTCCATCATGCTCACATTTTTAATGTCCAGCTTCAAAAAAATCCAAATATGTGGTACACCAATCGATACATCCATCATTATCAACCAATAAAACATACGAAAATTCTTGAATTTCCTTATGGAGTTACTTGACCAAATGAGATGTCAACCCATTGCAATGTCTTTTTCCTGCAAGACCTCAAAAAAGTAAATTCAAAACAATATTGCACAAACTTAGATGAATAAGATCTATCATCATTCATGTAAAAATGGTACTCCCTAATTATCTTCCGATCCTCTTTTTTACTATCAGGGGCATGTTTATATGTGATGTGGACAAAATTAGCAATTAGAATAGAATTATAATATTAAGATTGTACCTCATTTTGTGGTTACAATTTGTAATTTTCAGAAAAATCAACCATAGATATAATTGTTCTGATTGGAAAATATTCCTCACACATCTTAAATTATTGATCCAACCATTGGGACTTTTGGTTATTCCTTGCATACTTGTAGAAAATATTTTTCTTAAAATCATAAATAAAATCAGCAATACTTACCTCTTGTAACCAACTCGCATCTAGAACCTTCACCTCCACTCAAGTCAAACTATATGTCATTATCTCAAATCTCTTTTTCTCAATAATTTTGTTAGAAAAAAAAAAATTTCTGCCCTCATGAAAACATGTTACATACTATAACAAACCACCACATTGCAAACACTTCTAATTTAAACAATCATTTCTATATAAAAAATGACCATCACCTCTAATACTTAAAAAAAAATCTAACAAGTATATGGATGACTTCGAAAGTTGCATTGCACCACACTCTGACAACATTTTGTTAGTATGCATAGTAGAACAAATATAACATAATAGTTCATGATACATTAAAAACTATACATTGTATTTACAAAATGTATTACAAATATTAAGAGGTGCACGATAAAATGGCTTACAAGATTCTAAATCCCTTTGTGATATTTGCAAAGATGGATGTGTTATACAAATTTATTTGTACAATATTTTTTGTCTACATTCCAAGAAATGTTTAGAACACGATGTGTGGCCTCGATTGCCAATTCTTAACTTTAAAACATCATTTAATTTTGGCGATACTCTAGATTGAGAGTGCCAAAATTGTTTAATTTCATCCTTTATGTTATCTATTAGCTTCTTATCAGCACATGGAATCCTCCCATTAAAATTCCATGTATCATATTGAAGAGGACTATTGAGTCTTCCTCTTCTTGAGAGTGCTCTAGACAATGTTTTACAATTTAGGTTTTAAATTAACACAAGTTTTCCTCAATAAACAAGCCTTTCTCAAATGATGGCATACTAATGAGCTTGTGATTAATCTAAGAACATCTCTCTTATCTTTTTTCTTACTAGTATTTCCAATAGAATTTAGAGCATTATGAAGATTTTTGACAATAATACTATTTTTTCTTGACTTTTTGGTGACACGAATCTTCATTTTTTTTAACAATGGTCTCATTTTGTAAGAATTTAGCAATTGTACAAAAATTTGGTATTGTTTGGTTAATGTCTTATTGGAAAACTATTGATTCAACATTTGGGTAACCCACAACTGAACCATTTGTGATGACCTTTTTCCATCAAGTTTATCTATTATGTTCTCGTTTATTTCAAGTGACCATTTTGTGGTTCTTGAATGCTGAGAATTTTCATTGGATTCATTACAAATATATGGATTTAGACTTTTATTTTTTCTTTGCAAATATCCTCTCTTCTTGTGTAAATCGGAGATGCATTAAAATTCATTATTTCATTTTCACGTATTTCATGTTCAACATTAATATTTTTAGTTTCATGCTCAACATTTACAATTTCATGTTCAACATTTTCTTTCTCAATTTCATGTTCTAAAACCTCAATTTCAATTAAGTGTCAACATTTTGATTTTTATTTTCATGCTCAACATTTACAATTTCATGTTCAACATTTTTCTTCTCAATTTCATGTTGTAAAGTTTCAATTTGAATTTCTTCTTCAATATTTTAAAATTTAATATCATGGTCACTTTGAATTTCATTTAGAGGTAAAGAGGATCCTTCTCCTTGAAGATAATTTGGCATACCTCTTCTATCCAACCTCTTCCTTACTCTATCTTTCTCTCTACTTGCCTTAATTTTCTCCGCTTGATAATTCCTCTTCCTTTTTCGCTTTATGATGATTGTTGCTTTCCATTATCCGAACTCAAAAAGTATGAAAATGATTGAAAGGATAAAATATTGTGAAAAAGAGTGCTCCAAAAGAGAAATTATGTCTGTAATGCACATAAATCATCATATTCCCGAAATAGTAGAGAATCTAGGGACACTTGGAATGGAAAAAATTGAGTTTTATCCATTTTGTCCACTCAAACAAAACAAATATCCATTTTGTAAAGAAAAATAGATATTGGTTCTGTTAATAGTTGTTTACAAAAGTGTACATTGTATGGGAAACAAGCTTTACAAAATGAATTTCATTTTTCTTTCAAAAATGAATATCCATTTTTTGAGGCTTGTTTTCACATATAGATGAAAAAAACTTTACACAAAAGGAAATAGGTACTCATGTCGTCCATAAAAAATATTCATTATGTAGACATAATGGATATCCTTTATGCCAAACTTAAAATATACCCGACATGTCTCTAGATATATAATATTTTTTGGAGAACAACCCCAGGTACATGTATTGCAAAAAACAGATATATGTTATATCAAACTTAAAACATAATCTATTATATTATATATTATCTATTATATGTTACATAATATATTATATATTATGTATTATATGTTATATTACATATTTTTTATTTTTAATATATATTATATATTATATTTATTAATATTAATATATTTTAATATATATTATATATTGTATTATTATTAAAAAATCTAGATATAGAAATGGAGATAAGGAGAGAGAGGTAGAGAGAGTTAGGGAGGAAGGGAGGGTTGGTCGAGAGAGGTACGGTAGGAGAGATAGGTATAGAGAGATTTAGGGAGAGAGGGAGGGGTAGGTTGAGAGATGTTTTATGTGTGTGAGGGAGAGAGGGAGGGAGGGAAAGAGAGAGGGGGGAGGAGGGATATAGGGAGTGGGAGGGTGGGAGGGAGAGAGGGAGAGAGGGAATGATAGGGTGGAGAGAGGTTGACTATGTGTGAGAGGGAGAGAAGGAGAGATAGGTGGATGGAGAGAAATAGAGATGGAGGGAGATATGGATTGGTAAGGTGGGAAGGAGAGATAGGGAGGGAGGGAGGGAAGGAGGTGGATAGGGAGTGGTATGGTGGGAGGGATAGATGGAGGGAGATAGGAATTGGTAGGGTCAGAGGGATGGAGGGAGATAAGGAGGGATGGATGGAAATAGAGAGAGATATGTATAGAGAGAGTTATGGAGAGAGAGGGGTATGTGGAGAGAGAATTAGAAAGAGGGGGGAAGTTGGGAAATGGGAGAGGTAGGTAGAAAGAGAGGTGGGATGGGATGGATTGAGGGAAGGTATTTATAGAGAGGTAATGTACAAGGAATAAAGACATAGGGAGTGGTAGGGTGGGAGGGATAGAGAGAGGGAGATAAAAAGGGAAGGAGAGATATAGGGAGTGGTAGGGTGGGAGGAATAGAGTGAGGGAGAGAAAGAGAGGAGGGAGATAGGGATTGGTAAGGTGGGATGGAGAGAGAGGGAAGTAGGGAGATAGGGATTTGTAAGGTGGGGGGGAGAGAGGGAAGGAGGGAGAGAGGGAAGGATGGAGACAAAGAGAGGTAGGATAGGAGGGATAATTATAGAGAGTTATGGAGGAAGGGAGGGATAGGTGGAGAGTAGTATTGTAGGAGAGGTATAAAGAGAGTTAGGGAGAGTGGGAAGAGTAGGTGGAGAGAGGGAGGGAGAGAAAGAGGGGAGGAGGGAGATAGGAAGTGGTAGGGTGGGAGAGATAGAGGGATGGATAGAAAGAGGTAAGGATGGAGATAGGGATTGGCAAGGTTCGAGGGAGAGAGGGGTAAGGAAGGAGATAGGGATTGGTAGGGTGGGAGGGAGAGAGGGAGGGACAAAATAATGGAAGGAGGAAGATAGAGAGAGAGAGGTGGGATAGAAGGGGATAGGTATAGAGAGTTAGGGAGGAAGGGAGGTGTAGGTGGAGAGTGGTAGGGTAGGAGAGGTAGGTATAAAGAGATTTAGGGAGAGAGGGAGGTCTATGTGGAGAGAGGGAGGGATAAAGGGGTGGAGAGAAAGAGAGAAGGAGGGATATAATGAGTGGTAGGGTTGGAGGAATAGAGGGAGGGAGAGAAAGAGGGAAGGAGGGAGATAGGGATTGGTAAGGTTGGAGGAAGATAGGGATTGGTAGGGTAGGAGGGAGATAGGGAGGGACAAAAAGAGGGAAGGATGGAGATAGAGAGTTAGTGAGGAATGGGGATAGGTGGAGAGTGGTAGGGTAGGATAGGTAGGTATAGAGAGATTTAGGGAGAGAGGGATTGGTAGGTGGAGAGAGGTTGTGTGTGAGGGAGAGAGGAAGGGATAGGTGGTGGAATAAAAAGGGGGAAGGAGGGAGATAGGGAGTGGTAGGGTGGGAGGGATAGAGGGAGGGATAGAAAGAGTGAAGGAGGTAGATAGGGAGTGGTAGGGTGGGAGGGATAGAGGGAGGGAGAGAAAGAGGTAAGGAGGGAGATAGGGGATTGAGTAAGGTGGGATGGAGAGAGGGAGGGACAAAAGGAGGGAAGGAGGGAGATATGGAGAGGTAGGATAAGAGGAATAGGTATAGAGAGTTAGGGAGGAAGGGAGGGGTATTTGGAGAGTGGTATAGTAGAAGAGGTAGGTATAGAGAGAGTTAGGGAGAGAGGGAGGGGTAGGTGGAGAAAGGGAAGGATAGGTGGAGTGAGAGAAATATGGGATGGAGATAGGGAGTGGTAGGTTGGGAGGGATAGAGGAAGGGAGAGAAAGAGGGAAGGAGGGAGATAGGGATTGGTAAGGTGGGAGGGAGTGAGAGGGAAGGAGGGATATAAGGATTGGTTAGGAGAGAGGGAGAGAGGGAGAGAAGGAAGGAGGGAGATATGGATTGGTAGGGTGGGAGGGACAGAAGGAGGGACAAAAAGAGGGAAGGAGAGAGATAGAGAGAATTAGGATAGGAGGGATAGGTATAGAGAGAGTTAGAGAGGAAGGGAGGGGTAGTTGGAGAGTGGTAGGGTAGGAGAGGTAGGTATAGATATATTTATTGAGAGAGGGAGGGGTAGAAGGAGAGAAGTTGTGTGTGTGTGTTAGGGAGAGAGGGAAGGATAGGTGGAGGGAGAGAAAGAGGGAAGTAGGGAGATAAAGAGTGTTAGGGTGGGACCTGGATAGGTATAAAAAAAGTTAGGGAGGGAGGAAGGGGTAGATGGAGAGAGATAGAGAGAGGGAAGGAGATAGGGAGTGGTAGGGTAGGAGGGACAAAGGGAGGGAGAGAAAGAGGGAAGGAGGGAGATAGAGAGTGGTCGAGTGGGAGGGATAGAGTGAGGGAGAGAAAGAGGGGAGGAGGGAGATAGGGATTGGAAAGGTGGGATGGAGAGAGGGAGGGAAGGAGGGAGATAGGGATTGGTAGGGTGGGAGAGAGAGGGAGGGACAAAAATGGGGAAGGAGGGAGATGTAGAGAGGTAGGATAGGAGGGATAGGTATAGAGAGAATTAGAGAGGAAGGATGGGTAGGTGAAGAGAGGTAGGGTAGGAGAGGTAGGTATAGAGAGAGTTATGGAGAGAGGTTGTGTGTGTGTTAGGGAGAGAGGGAGGGATAGATGGAGGGAGAGAAAGAGGGAAGGAGGGAGTTAGAGAGTGGTAGGATGGGAGGGATAGGTATAATGAGAGTTAGGGAGGCAGGAAGGGGTAGGTGGAGAGAGAGATGGAAGGAAATATGGATTGGTAGGGTGGGAGGGATAGACGGAGAGTGAGATAGAGGGAAGGACGAAGATAGGGAGTGGTAGGTTGGAGGGATAGGTATATAGAGATTTAGGGAGGAAGGAAGGGTTAGGTGGATAGAGGGAGGGAGAGAGAGGGAATGAGGGAGATAGGAAGTGGTAGGGTGGGAGGGAGAGAAAGAGGGATGAATGGAGATAGATAGAGGTAGGATAGGAGAGATAGGTATAAAGAGAGTTAGGGAGAGAGGGAGGGGTAGGTGGTGAGAGAAGTAGAAAGAGGGGGGAAGTTGGGAAGGAGGGAGAGGTAGGTAGAAAGAGAGGTGGAGTGGGATGGATTGAGGGAAGGTAAGTATATAGACTTGTAAGGTGCAAGGAATAAAGAGAGAGTTAGATATATCTAGATAGAGAGGTAGGGTAGGATATATGTACAAAGAGATATATCTACTATGTGTTTGTGTGTGTGAGAAAGAGAGGGGGCGAAGAGGTAGAGAGAGGGAGAGGGAGGGAGAAAGAGATAAAGGGAGGGATAAGTTGAGAGAGTGACCTAAAGCTAGAGGGATGGAGGGAGGGAGAGGTATGGTGAGATTGATTGAGAGAAATGTAGGTAGAGAGGGAGAGGGTGAGTGGAGATAAAAAAAATATATAGGGGGAAAGTGAGAGAGAGCGAGAGAGAGAGAAAGATAGATGTATATGTTGCTCTCAGATCCTTGTAGTAAATTATTATCATAAATATAATATTTAAAACTCCCTTACAAGAATCCATCAAATATTTTTTATAACATATTATATTATTAAATATATATTTAATATTATAATATGTATATAATATAATGTTTTATATTATATTAATATAAATATTTCCCATTATATATTAATTTATCATATATTTAATTATATATATTAATATTTTAAATATATATAAATATTTATATTAATTAATATTATAACATGTTATATTTTAATATATAGTGATATTTATATATTTTAATATTTCTATTTAAAAAATGGATATCCTTTCCATCAAATAATTTTTTATAATATTATATATATTTTTTTTTTGATAAGGTAAGCAAGGTTTTAAAAGGACCAAGAATGTTTTATAGAGCTAAGAGAAGGACATTTCCAAACAACAAAGTCTCAAACTTTTCCAATGAAATAGTACCAGCAGAGACACTGTAGTAGCATAGCAAAAACACAAACAACACCTGGTTAGCAAAAACCAAGAGTGATAGATCACCCAGAACCAACAACAATCCTAAGTCAAAGATAGACTAACAACCCAAACCTGGCACCACAACCATGAGCAACTAAACACTTAGGACAAAAACCAATCCTATTGAACCAAGAAACAACCCACACAAAAATGAGCCTAATAGTTTCTTACCAAAGGAGGGTTAAGAATCACAAGCTACTGCAGAGAAAATTGAACCCAACCACAGACCACACCTCAATACAATCCAAGAAAGGGAAAAGAAACAAGGTAGAAAAAGCACCCAAATACAAACCAGCCTCCCAAAACACTTTACCTCAATAGAAGAGTAAGACAACACTGCAGATAAGAAAGCAACCGAAAGCCCACCATATCACTACCAAGCCCCTCCATCAAAACCTATCTCCACCTCAATAGGAGATAGTCCCACCTCTATAAGAGAAGCCAAAAAGGGGGCTATTTGAAGGAGATCATTACTTTCAACCAAAACCACAAACTCTGCCTCAAAAGGAAATGACTCCACCTCAATAGAAGTCACAAAATGAGGAAACATGAAGAAAGTAAGAGCATAAACAACAACATCAATAATCATTAAAACCTCAACCCCACCTAGGTTGTGAGAGAGAACAAGACTTCCAAAGGATCTCTAAAGCCACCCCCCATCAAACACATCTGCAACAAGGAACTAGTAGCACCAATCCACTAGCATAGACCCTCATCTCTCTAGAACATAGATGCCCACACTAACCTTCAAGCCCAAAAAAATGATGATGATAGGCAACCACATAATAAGCCAAAGAAGCCTACTACTAGCCACAAATATAGACAAAGATACTACCAACAACTAGACCCCCAAAGGGTTTGTGACAATTCTATCACTGTAGCAACAAACTCTGCAAAAAAAACTTCAAACCGACCCCATCGACCACCAAAAATAGGAGACTAGAGAAGGGTGCAACCACCCCCAAGAAGCCACATAAGCTCACAACAAGGGACAAGATACCAGGAGAGCTCAAGCAACAAACCAACACCCCAACAACAAAGTAGAGGAGGCAAAAGGCATCATAAGACCCCACCTGACCAAAGAAGGAAAAGAAGAGGACAAGAGGAAGCACATCAATCTAGGGAGAGACCACCAAAGGAACCAAATGCATTAGACCCTGAGTACCTAACCTTAACCCAACCATGTGCCCCGGACAAGCCACTCTAGGGACAAGACAGAGCAGAAACGACTTCCAAAACCTCAACAACACCCAACAGGGGAAAAAACCAAAGCCAATCTACTTGCACAGAGAAGACTCTCCCTAAAATCGACCAAATAGAAGAAAAACCAATAGTCGATAGGCAACCAATCAATAGAAATGGCCAGAAGCCACTAGAACCCACAAAGGCTAACACCATCATCATAAAATTCAAAGTCACCATCCTCTACAACCTTAGAGGAATACAAAAACCCATAGCCATCACTACTCTTCCTTGCCCCAACCGAGGTGAAAGGAAGAACACAAGCATTCTTAGGAAATAAATCCACAACATAACCCAAGCCTAGACATCACAGCCGCAAAAGCAAGCACTCTAGAAGATGGGTGAAAGTAACCCCCAAACGCATCAACCAAGGCAAAGAAACATGAGGAGGGAAGAAAATTACCTCCAATAATGGAAAACACAGTAGGCAGCCCCCACCGTCATCACAAGGCACTCGAGAAATAGATGACTCAAGCAACCTCAGCCCCAATGCTGAAGGCCCAACAAACATAGACCAAAAATAAAGAAATCTATCTAGTCGTTGCCACCAGACAACCAAACAATGAAAAGAAATAAAACCATCGTCTTCATCATCCGAATCAAAGCCATTACCCTCTGCAACACTAGATGAATTCGAAATTCCAGGCCCGTTGCCTTTTCCGCTCAAAGTCATTGCCATCACCATTTTTAAATGTGTTTGTTCAATTTAATATAATATATTATATTATTATATATAATATTATATTTATATTTAATATAACATTAAATATTTATATTCAATATAATATATATTATATCAATATTTCCTAGCATTTATTATTTATCATATATTATACTATATATTATATATATTAATATTAATATTATAACATCTTAAATTTAAATCTATGTTGATTTTTATATATTAATATTTTTGGATTTAAGAAATGAATATCTGTTATATAGCTTGAAGTAACGAATATATGTTTCAGATGGATATATGCTTTTACCTTTAAAAAATGGGCATCCATTTCATATCGGATATCTACTTTTACCTTTTAAAAATGGATAAATTCGTTTCTATCGGATATCCAATAATAACGGATATCCATTTTGCTTTGGTATTACCTTGGTATTTGGCTTGGGGGTGACCAACTTGAGTAGTCAACATCCCCAACATGTTTACAGGGGTTGTAAGAGCTTTTCGAACTTCCCCCTTTGTGTTGATGGATTTTTTTCATCTAATTTTGATGAAATGAAAATGGTTTATTCAACAAATTGACAACATTCTACCAATATAAGATATGCTTTATTTTGAATTTAATAGGTAATTATTGATTTTATACATTCACTATTTGTAAAGTCTTGATTGATAGGCTAATTGAAAAACATCTATAACTTTTAAACAGTTATACATTTTTTGAATCTGAAAGATGTCTCACACAATATGGTTCACAAATTATAGTTTTAAATTTTTGAATTTCATAAATTTTTGACTAAGTCAGGGTGGTTGGAAATTCCTACTCGAAAATTCATAACTAATTAATTACTTGTAAAAAAATTACAAAAAAATATGTGTCACATTTAGGCATGTGTCGTCTACTTATATTCAAAGATTTGGAAAAAAAAATTGTTTTTCTCTCCATTAGGGTGGTCGGACAAACACCTGCTTTTTCATTTTTTCCAAATTTTAATATACTACTAGATTGAAATCTTAAATTTTCACCTAATAAAATTACTTTTTTTCCAAAAAAGGCCTAGTAGCTTACAAACTACATTCAATTTTGTAGGCTTGTTTATGCGGTGGTGCTCCCTTTGGGAACCTACACAAACCACTTTGTGGAAGCGACTACTACCTATCATGGACTCAAACTGGCTCAAAAGAAAGGATTTAAGAAAGTCTGGCTTGAGGGGGATTCTCTCAATATCATTAATAATTTGAAAAAATGTGCTACCTCCTCTTGGACTATTGAAAATCTGATTAAGGATTCCATTGACATCCTTAATTCTTTTGATGATTATTATATCTCTCATATTTTGAGAGAAGGAAATAGTTTGGCTGATACTTTTGCTAATTTTGGGCATAGAGGGTCCCAAGAATGGGATTTGAATGACCCTCTTCCTATAGAGGCTATTGTCACAATTAATCACAATGCACAAATCTAAGGGAAATTATGATTTTGTTTGGCGTTGGGCATGCATTTTTATCATCATGTGGAAGGTTATGATATGGAGGACTGGTAATTAGGACTCGACTTGGTCTAATGGTACTAAGGAAGATTTCCCTAGGGAGCAGATTACTATGTTAATAAATCACCTCTGCCACGTCTCTTTCCTCACACAGATTGTGGGTATTCTAAGTGTTGCTTTCTCAAGAAGTTTCTTCACTGTTCTAAGAATTGTGAATATTTTTGACTATTAGTTTGGCTGCCATGGGTGGAGATAAAAATCGTGCGGAGCCTTTCTCTTGTGACGCAGTTAAGAATAATTTGAAGGTTTGGACAATTCTTGAGAAGGGAGGGTTGACGCCTTATCTTGAGAAACTACATGGTAATAACCCTTAGATGACTGCTCTGTTTACCAAAAAAATGGAATAACAAGGTTCTTAAACTTGGAGGGATGGATTTTGATGTTAACAAAGACCCCATAGCCCACATTAATGGCTTATTGATGGAAAGTATGAAGATATTTAGAGACAAGAAAGAAGGCAAAATGCCATGAAAATCTTCTTCAAAGGAGAGGAAGCCAAGGACCTTAAAGTGACGAAGAGTGGGGGATATCAGAGGAAATCTATCAAGGCCCTATGGGGGGACGTTGTTGAGGAGATAATGTTGTACATTTCTCTTGAAGGCCGATATTATGCGGTTAATACTTATCACTTTTTATTACTTAACCATTTCCGTTATAAGAAAAGGATTTATTTTCCTTTTTACCTTTTGGCCTCTCTAGATGTTGGAATAATTGACCTTAAGAAAAATCCAAAGAACCTTGTTCTTCATGTGGGGTTGAGTCTCCTTATCTCTGATTATTCCAAAGCCTTTGAGGTGGTTAAGCCACTTTCTACCCCTAAGGATGTGAAACATAAGCAGTATAAGGGTTATGGGACTATTTTTGAGGAGGAAGTGACCTACAAAAATAGGAAAAGATGGAAACTTATCCTGAAAAAGGATTCAGAGTCAGAGGATGATGTGGATTTTGTGTCAGACTCCCTGGCTACTACGGATGAAGATATGAAATCCCCTGCTCTAGGGAAGTGCAAAAAAGAGCAGTTGTGTCCTAACAAGGGTTATGACACTTGCAGCGAAGAGCCTGCTGATAAAATGTTGAGTTAGAGCAAAAAGGATATGAAGAATATGGCTGGTGAGGTGTCATCGCCTCCCTTTGTTCTAAAAAATAGGGAGATAATTGTGGGTGATAGTAAGAAAAAGGTGGTGAGGTATGCTAGTAAAATGCTCGAACTATATACTCCTCTTAAAGTGGTTGGCAGACAGGATGTTGTGGGGTCTCTGAATGGTGAGGAATAGGGTGTTGTGGTCTCCTTGAGTGGGCACCAAGATTAGAACGAGGACAAGATGGTTTTGGTTGATGTTGGGCATGTTTTTGTGGAATCTCCTATGGGGGAACCGGATAGGCAAATGAAAAGGATGGTGGTTGCTGCTGAGATTGTGGAGTCCATCCGAAAAATCAAAATGTCGACTACGACGTCGAATGTTGTTGATAAGGGTAAGGAGGTTGTTGTTGATATGGATAAGGTTAGCTCCTTGCATGAGGATGATGAAGAAGGTAAATATTTTTTTAATATTGGTAAATAAAATATTGTTGATGTTTTGGGAGCCGCTAAAGAGGGTTCCATTATTTTTTATAAGCTTTTTAAATGGATTTTCCATGAATTGAATATGACTAATGTGAAAGTGAGGGGTGTTTTGAGAAAAGCAAAGGACTCCTCTTTTCAGGATCAGATTGATGATCTGATGAATTCCCTAAAGATTTTAGTGGAGGAAATTCTTCTGATGAAGTAGAATCTTGAAGGAAGAATCCTCACCTTGGAAAATCACATTGAAAGGATTTATGCTAATCTGGATAAAGGAATGGAGGGGAACAAAATTGGGTTCAATGTTGAATCAGTCGGTATGAATTCCACTGTGGATTGTGTTAAAAATGGTAAGGGTGCTGATGATGATGATGTTGATGAAAAGCTGATGGAAGGGGTGAAGCTTGGTGATAAGGGGAGTGATAAGGGTTATGTTTTTATTGGTGAGGTGAAATCGGGTGGGCTTGGGGTTAGAACCCATAACAAGACCAAATCTTAGGCAGGTGCTCTTGCTCATGATTTGTTTGCTACTAGGGATGATGGCGTAAAGAATGTGGCATGTGATGTGGAGGTTGTAGATATTTTGAATAATATGTAATGTTGTTGGGTGGGGTCCTACATTTTTGCTGACTTTTTGTTGTAGTTGGGTTGTAATGTTGTAGTTGACTTTATCTTTTGTTTCAGCCACTTTTTTGTGTAAAGGGTTCTAAGCCCCTTCGAAACCTGGTTTTTACCTTTAATCAATACTTTCAATTTTCTACAAATTCAATTCCTACATATTTTTGAAATTATGTTAATAACCTATTCAAATTCTTATGTTAAGTTTCTTAACTCTATTTTTCTAAAATTTTATTGCCACTTAGGGGCCTAGTTTGAACCCCCATGATCCTGCACTGACCTAGGTGCTAGATGGTTTTTTGACAATCCTTCATGCAATAATAATGAGATCCCATAATAATTTTGGAGGAAACTCTATTGTGATTTTTTCCTCAATGAGATACCTAATTACTTCAACACAAGGGAGTTCTAGGTTAGAGGTGGGGCCGCAACATGCTCAAAACCAAGCACCAAGACCCCTAGCTAGACCTAAGTTTGAGAATTTCATTATCCCTTCTGTTATGAAGGAGGCTATTGAGGTGGAGACCCTATAGTCCATTAGCTCGCTGACTCAAACCCTTATACAACTCAATAGGTCTCTGGCACAGGGTGATGTGGGAGAGTCTTCTAGGCCTTGAAATCCACCTCACTTATGTCAAAATTTTGGGTGGCTTTGTGTTTATGGGTATGAGTATGACCAAGATGCACATTGCTAGGACGCATCTATAGAGGATTGGATAGTCATGATAGATGATCTATTGAATGAAACATATGACATTAATAGAGGTAAATTTTAACAAGTTCAAATTTAATTGATACTCCTATTATTCATACCATAATGGGGTGTGGTGTTACCATAGTAATATTATCTTCAATTACTTTGAAAAAGGTATGAGCCAAATTCTCAAATTTTATATTATATTTTATGTTTTAGATGTCTATTGTGAAAATTTGAATGATATTTATTTGTAGTTTAATTTGTATCTTGATGCTTTCCATAGGGCTTCATAACTATAGCTTAGGAATACGGGAGGAAGAATATGATAGGGCCTCTAAGGAGGAGATGACTAATAAGAAAGGGAAGAAAAGGAATCTCATCCTGGAAAAGGAGTTGGAATCTAAGGAGGATGTTGACTATGTTCTAGACTCTCTTTGTACCATGGAAGTGGACACTCAACCCCTTGCTCTAGGGAAGTCTAAAAAATGGGAGTTGATCCCTAATAAGCGTTATGATACCTGTAGTGAGGAGATGATTGCTGAAATGTTGAGTAGATGCATGAAGGAGAAGAATGAAGTGACTGGTGAGGTGTCTTCACCTCCCCCTATTATGAGGATGAAACAAAAAATGGAGCTGGATATGGAAATTAATAAGAAGTTGGTTGTTAATTTTGTGACCCAATTGTTGGAGTTGAATTCTCCTCTCAAGATTGTAGACAGACAAGATGTTGTGGATTCATTAATTGAGGTTCCAGACTTGCAGATGGAAAGGAAGGCCATGGTAGAGGTGGGGCAAGGTGTTGAGGATTCTCCAATTGTGGACTCAGATAGGCAAAAGAAAAGAAAGGTGGTTGTTGCGAATATTGTGGAATCTATTTGGAAAATAAAAAATTCTAGTTGCTGCTAGGAAAGGGAAGGAAGTCTCTTCCAATCAAGATAAGGTAATATCCTCTCATGAGGAGGATGCTACATGGGTAAGAAAATTTTCAACATTGATAAGAAAAATATTTCTGATATTTTGGGAACTGTTAGAGAGGTTTCCATTGGTTTTTACAAGTTATTTAAATGGATTTTCCATGAACTTAATATGACCAATGTGAAAGTTTGTAGTTTGATGATTAAAGTTGATGAGTACCCAATTCAGAATCAAATTGATGATCTAATGAAATCTTTCAAAATTGTGGTAGAAGAAACACTCAACATGAAGCAAAATCTTGAAGGTAGAGTTCCCACCCTTGAAAATGATCTGGAGAGGATTTATGGTAACATGGATAAGGGTGGGGAGGGGACTAAATCTGGGGTTAATGTTTAGTCTGTTGGTATTACCTCTCCTTTTGATAGTGCCAAAAAACACAAGGAGACTACTCATTATGGTGATATTGGTGTTGGTGGTATGTTGTTGGAGGGAGAGGTGTCTATTGATAAGGGTGGTGATAAGAATAATTTGTTGATTAGCGAGGTGAATGTGGGTGGGCTTGGGGCTAGGACTCATAACAAGACTAAAGCTTAGGTTGGGGATCCTATTAAAGAATTGTTTGATGCCTTGGATGAGGATCAAAAGGATGTGGCATGCGATGTGGAGGTTGTGGATATACTGAAGAATATGTAATGTTGATGATTGTGTTCCTCATTTTTGGCTGATGTTTTGTTGATGGTGCACTGTGTATGGGCTGATATTTATTTTGTGTAGTTTTCAT
The DNA here is from genome assembly GCA_007115665.2 of Sequoiadendron giganteum. NCBI lineage: Eukaryota > Viridiplantae > Streptophyta > Pinopsida > Cupressales > Cupressaceae > Sequoiadendron > Sequoiadendron giganteum. Next base: position 884,027,051 of record CM021100.1, on the reverse strand, counting down.
TAGTTTCATCTGCTCTTTTTTGTGAAGGGTTTCAGGCCCCTTCAAAACTTGTTATTTACCTCTAATCGAAAACTACATCTCATGAATATTCCTTTATTATGGATGAAGAGAGGTAAAAAGGGTTCAGCATGATAATGGGTATGTGGTAAGTGATTATTCTATTATATATTCTTTTATAATTCAATTTGTATATATTAATGTGTATACTTTCTATTGTATTAGGTTCAAGTCCATAATAGTTTAGAGAGGAGGTCGAGTTAGTGGATTCTTAAGAAACCATAATTTTATGCTTCTCCATCTAATCAACAATCAAAGGTGGCTAGTGATCTCATCTCTTTGTCTAGAGGGAAGTGATTACATAAGGGTTCTTTGTTGTATGCATATATGGCAGTTTGTAGATATATTTTTGTATTACTAATATGTGACATTATACACCTATGACTTTCTTGTACATATATTGTACTTTTAATGGCATGTAACATTGCATGTTTATATGAATTTTTACTTAATACAAATCAATTTTACCATTGTTGTCCAAAGTTGGTTAATAAAAAACTATTTTAATCATATGCTACTAATTTTTTGCATGATATTAAGAAGAAAATTATTTTATATTTCCTTTTATTTGATATCAAAGAATGGCTAAGTTGTTTTATCTATGAGAAGAGAAAGGCCTATTTTAATATTAATCATTTTTTTATGATTTTGTTGTAGTTAATCTTATTTTAGGATATAGTTATGGCATCCATTACTAGAATGGAGGTGGGAGAGGTTGATTGAAATAAAGTTTAATCTTTGGAAGCTCAAGATGGGGGATTTCCTTGATTGTAATAAGTGGATTACAAATTATGTTGCAAGTTTCCTTTGATTCCATCCTCATTATTGGACTTGGCCATATATTTACTTGGAGCTTCTATTTGGTGATATATGATAATTCATTAGGTACTGGGAGAATATGGAGTTAGTCATATTATATTTGGAACTCCTATTGATCATCCCAGATACATAGTCATGTGAAGTCTATGGAGGTGATCATATGGTAACCTAGAGATCCTACATGTCCTCTAGATTAATAGTCACATGGAGGTTATAGAGTTTTTCATATGACAACTTAGAGATTATAATAACCCCCTTCTCCTTTTGGTTGCATGCACTTGGTGGAGTTGGTCATATGCTGACTTAGAGATCTTGGATGTGTGTAGATGCATTTTTCAAATTCACAATGTGTTGAATATATATGTTGCATATTTGTGATAATCCACCATTAAAAATTAAAATCTTATCTTTATATATATTTATGGGTATTTTAGATGTGTGAATGAATTTATATGTGCATTGTATTTGTGTGTGTGGCTTTCATTACATGAAAGTTTTTTGTATGTTTTTTGTTTAAAATATATTGATGTTTACAAATTTGGGGAATTTTTTTTCAAATTTTAATTCTCAAGGTTTTTCCAAAAGATACAAGTTTTTATTTTCCTGCTTACTTTCAATCATGGTTATAGATTTGTTCATTAGTCTCTATTTTTTTACCTATAGTTATATATGGCATTTTGGACATAAGGATGCTTTTGTTCTAGTTTTTATTTCACGAAAGTAATATGCATGATTTCTTAGTTTTATTTTTATCAATAGAATACTGAATTTATATTATTTTTAGATTGATATGTTGTAATAGTTCCAAGTTATACTAATTAAGATCTACAAGTTTTGTTCTACAATCTACTTTGGTTTGAGTTTTTGATCTATGGTCATATTTCAATCACCTTTGTTGCAAGCCACATGTGTGTAATATGAGGTTGTGGGTGTCATTTTTATGTACCTTTATTTTGCATGAACAACTCAAGAGAAGGTCCACAAAGTATAAATGGTGCCATATGTGTGTAGCATAGATACCCACCATAAAAATAACAATTGTGAGTTCCTAATCATTTTGAATATCTTTTTTATTTATTCTAAATTATTTGATGGCATGGAGACACATGATCTCTGTGTTAACATTTTGGTATTTTGACCTATGGTTATCATTGAGAATTTGTACATTAAGTATTAGAGAGGAAATGAGATAGAATATTGAGAAGAAGGCCTTTTGAAGGTCACACATGAAGAAGAAAGAATTGTCTTCATGGTTTTGAGAATATCAATTATGCTATCATAAGTGGCTTTAAATTATAGTTCAATGAAATATTTTTGAAAAACATGGTTGTGATATATTATTTTCTAGGTTTAAAATAATAACCACAATGTCATGGAAGAAATTAAGTACATAGTTAGAGTTTTTTCATGATATAGTTGTGCTTGGAAATTAGTCACAAAGATCAATTTTTTTGCTATGGAAAAATCATAGTAAGCATGCAATAAGAGTTACTTACTAGGAATTTTAATTAATATTTTGTCATGTGTGATATTTAAGGTTTTTTCTATTATTTGGGATTAATGCTTTGAGTACAATAATGATTTTTCCTTGGAGAAACTAAGTTGATTAATGAATCAAATTGTAAAGAAATTGATGAAATACTCTATAGGATTTTTCTAGAAAATGTAATTTAGTTGACTACTAATCATCCAAACACATATGTTGTAGTTGGAATCTTGTCTCTATTCACATGTCATCTAAAATAAAGTAATCGGATTGGATTATTTGAAGAATCAATATTTTAAACTTGTTTATTTTTATTTATTTTTGGAAGGTTGCACAAACTCTAGAAGAAATTAACCCTTGGTTACTACCTTGATCTTGGATTTTATATTATTTCATAGAGTTATAAGAAGAAACCTAATGTTGCATTTGTTGCATTATCATCCACTGAAACTGAGTAAACATTAGTTGTTCAAACAACATGTAAATCAATATGACTTATATTTTGTCACCCACAACCTAATCTCATGATTATTTATTATGATAATCAAAGTGTGTTGAAGATGTCCAAGAATCCATTGTTCCATGCTCAAAAAAAACATATTGAAGTATATCACTCATTCATGACATGATACCCCATTGCAAATAACATGAAATAATAAAGAGTTGTTAGTGCACACCAAGATATAATGATGGATTGTAATTATGTCTATAAAAATGAGAAAAATAAGTTAATTATGACTATTGTAGATTCATAAAGAGTAGTTTTATAATAGTCATAAATAGGATAGCCCTAGGTTGTCTATTGAAAAATAAGAATCTATATTTTTCGATGGATTTATCCACCCATCTCAACATGTTGGCATTATCATTTATACCCCATGATACATATAGTGCAAAAAAAAATTGTTATTACACTACTCTCAATTGATATTTTTGTAAGAATGAATTCGTTGTTGGAATGGTCAAATAGTGTTTATTTAACTAGAATCAAGATAGGGTACAATAGAGGGACCTGATATCCACCTATATGTTTAAATAGAACATTCATAGGTGCCACAAATTCCAAGAAATAGTATGCCATATTTTGACAATTTTTTGCACTTAGAGCTCTCAAGAGATTACACTAGAATAGCATGGCTCAAAAAGATCGGTAAAATTGGGGTGTGCAATAATTCCTCCCCTAATATTAACCCATCCACACTAATGTTTTCATGAAGTCAGTTGAGCCCCATAAGATGAAAAACAAAAAAATAAGACTTTTGACAACTTTTAGTTGAACTCAAATGATGCTTTTGCAAATTTTCATACATTATTGTCAAATTCAAATTGTTTGGAGAAGAAAAAATAAGAGAGTTTATTGTGGAGGTATCCTAAGTGAATTTATGAGTTTAGAAGGAAAATTTGTAGGTGTCACAAATTTTGAGAAATAATCTTTCATAGTTTGACATTTTTTTGCACTTAAGACTCTCAAGAGAATGCACCAAAATAGTGTATCCTAGAACGATCGAGATAGATGGGGTGTTAAACAAGGCCTTTCTTAAAATTCAACAACCCAATTGGATGTTTTGGTATATTCAATCCAGCTCCATGATGCACAAAATGCAAAATAAGGTTGCCAACAACTTTTCATTGAATACAAATGACGCTTTTTGCAACTTCTTAGACATTGTCACCATGGTCAAATGTATTGGAGATTTTAAAAAATAAGAGAGTTTATTGTGGAGGGACCCTACATGCACTTGTAATTTTAGAAAAAAAAAGAGGTGTCATGGATTGTGAGAAACAATTTGTCATAGTTTGATAGTGTTTTGCATGTAGGACTCTTAAGAGACTACATCATAATAGTGTAGCCTACGATGATCAATTTTCCTAGGGAATGAAAAAAGTCCTTCCCTAGAGTTCACCCACCCACCTAGATGTGTTGACATAGTCATTTTTTCTCCATGTACATGAAATGCAAAATATGGTTGTTGTCAACTTTTTATTGAATGCAAATGATGTTTTTGGTAACTTCTAAAACATTATCGGCATAATCAAATGGATTGGATTTAAAAAGTGAGAGGTTACTATGGAGGGACCCTACATGGTCCTATAATTTTAAATAGAATGTTTTTAGTTTTAATGGATTGCAAGAAACAACCTATTATAGTTTGGCAGTTTTTTGCACTTAGGGCTCTTAAGAGTCTATGTCAGAATAGTGTAGCTTAGATAAATAGGCTATCCTAGGGAATAAATATAGGCCTTCCCTATAATTCATCTACCAACATTAACTTGTTGACATAGTTGATTCAGTCCCATGATACACAAAACAAAAAGTATGGTTGGTGACAATTTTTCATTGAATGCAAATGACACTTTTTGTAACTTCTAAAACATTGTTGCCACAACCAAATGGATTTGAGATTTAAAACCTGGGAGAGGTTATTGTAGAGAGACCCTACATGAATTTTTTGGTTTAGAATAATTTTTTAGGTGCTACAAATTATGAAAACATTTTGTCTTAGTTTGACATTTTTTGCACTTAAGGCTCTTAAGAGACTATGGTAAAATAGTGTAGCCTAGAATGATCAGATGTCTTAGGAAACTAATAGAGTTTCCTAGAATTAATCCTTCACCCAAACATGTGGGTGTAGTAATTTTTTCCTCGTGAATTATGAAATTTAAAATATGGCCTATTTAGCCCTTTTTAGCCTTCCTAGTAGCCCTATTTTAGGACAAATCTAATGGGAAAATAATTTTTATGAAGGTTTTTTGGAATATAAACACACTTTTAGATACCCTTTATGGAGATATGATACATTTTGTAATAGAATCTTGAAATATGAAATGTATACCCTTCAAAACAAACAATTATTAGTCCTAATTAACTCTTTAGGTGTCTAAAATTAATTTTTTGAGAGATAACACCCTCACACACTCAAAAATGGCACAAAACCTACTTGAACAAGTGGATTACATTTAAACAAACCCAAGAACCTAATTTCATCATTTAGGTAGGTGTTTAACCCCAAAAACTCTAAATTTCCTCCTTAAACCCTAGGTAGGTTTTGAGTAGGCAACAAAGATAAAATAATTGATTTCCAAGTTAATATTTAGCTTCAAGACCTCTAACCAAATGCACTAGGTCTATATTTATCCTTCACATCTTTAGGTACCAATTGAAGTTCCTAAAATTTTGTATTATTAGTACATCCAAATCACTTGCAAATTGTAGAACCAAAGATTCATTATTTAAATAATGAAATAAAACAAATTTATAAGTAATAAATATAAAAAACATGAATTTCAAGCATACAAATACATCTAAAAGGACCAAGAGACTATCTATAAGCATCTAGGATATCAAAGTAAAACTCATTGTATGACCAATTCTTCTACCAAATACATGTAAGCAAACAAACTAGATTGTCTAGGGGCGTCCAAGTCATCATGTGAATAACTCCAAAACCTTTACATGACCAAATATCTAGGGGGGGTATTCTAGGATATTCTAGGTAATGAAATGATCAAATCCACAACCTCCATATAACCAAAACATCATTCAAATGGTAGCACAAGATCCAAGCCACGACATGGACAACTCCAATAGTGTAAAGATGAACTCCAAGGGAACTACCAACATGATTTTTTCATCCTATCATGATCAAAAAATCCTCTCTTGAGATAAAATATTAAAGTGTGTTCCATTATCCTTTTCACCTCCATTTTAGAATTTCTTTCCATAAAGTGTGTTCATAGTTACTCAAGATTTAAATAATTGAGTAGGCCATATTCTATATATTCAAATATAATTGCATCATTTATGAAGGTGCATGGTTTAGGGTGTAGTCATTGATTTTGGGCCTCCAAAATGTTGTGATGATTTCATAATTATGAGGGTACAATGTAAGGCATTTGAGATAAAATACAATCAACCCTTAAGATAAAGCCTTCATCATAATCATTTTAGGCCAATACCACCTCCAATGATATTACCCAATGCTCTTGTCGGTGGCATGTAATTTTCCTAGATTTTTCATAAACTCATAATTCTCCTCCACAAGTACACTTTATGTATTTTTTGGACACCACAATGTGGGAAAACTATGAAGTTAAGGACATTATCAATAATAGTTGTGGGGTTAAACTCTATTTCCCACATGAGATAGAAAAGTGGCCAAACTTTACACAGTAATATTTGATAAGGATGAAAAATAAGCATTATTTTTTGTGTTAAAATATATTACCCATGTGATCAAGGTGCAAATATTTAGTAGATTATTCTCTAACCACGCCATTAAAAAAATTAAAATACATCTTTTATTTTAGTTTGTTTGTAGCTTGTTTGGAGGTATAAATCTTACATGACTTAGTGATTGTACTTGTAACATTTTTTTAATAATATAAATAATTACACTTTTGGAGATTCTTTTATTATGTTATGGTATATATACTTTATGAAAGGTGTGTTATTGTGATTGTTTTAAAGCTAGTGGAAATTATAATGTATGTTTCCTTTAGCAAATAGCATGGTCAAAATTATAATACTTATAATAATCATCTATGATGAAATGAACCTATGTACATATATAAACAATCAAGGGAGATGTAGGTATGAGTGTGATTATTATCTTTGGATAATACACATAAAAAATAGTATGACACATAAGTATCTCATAAGTGACATGATTATGGAGAAGGAATAAAAATTTTCTTGTACAAATATAAAAATCAAATGTACATATATACAAATCAACTTGACTTCACAAAGTTTTTTCATTTATAATCAATCCAAATGACCATATGGATCTACTCTACTCTTTATTTTGTATTAAATTATTGCCTTTTGGTCAGACTCGCAAACCTTCCACAAGTTCTTATTCAATGGTCTACCTTGATATTTGATCAAATAAACATTTTATGTCATAAAAAAATTATAATATTAAAGAATCTTTTGATGCATGTCAAAGTCCTCAAACAACCACACATCAGATTTCTTAATTGGGTATCTTCTAAGCCATGTTCTAGTAACAACCACTAACCCTGTAGGATACTTGATGTTTTCTCCATCAATAATAGGGGCCTCCATTTTTTCTCAATGCAATGAAATAAATACTAATCCATTCCTTCATTTTTTTCATTTGTAATAATTGCATAAACATGCCTTGTATTGAAATGTGCATTCAATTAGATGAAATCTAATTGACAATACAAAGAAATGTTAGGAAAAATGGTTTCTCAAACTTGTGATTATAATAGGTTAATATATTTGAGCACATGGGAGTGCAAGAGGGTGCCCCCTTGTAGGGTTCAAGGTCTCATCCTCCTAGTTGGGGGTTCGAGGGCCACATGCATCAGTAGGGGTTTGGGGATAGTGCCCCCAAAAGCCACATTTTATGTATATTTTAAATTATAATAAATATGGATTGCTCATAATTAGGTCTAAGATATTACAATAGATATTTTGTTGTCTTGTCTTGTCCTAGAAGACAAACCTATTTTATAACGGAATTGTATTACAACTATCGTTGTGATGTATTCTAAGAGTGTGATAACTATTGTGTTGTCTTTGGATCCTTGGTTTGTAATACTCCTATGAGAATATTTCTCTACAAGTATATTGTAATCTTCATTATTTTTGAATAATATATTGGGTAGATTTTGGAGTGTGTGGTATGCATGATATTTGTGTTTATTTCTATTTAATTTTTGTAACTATTGTAAAGATCTAAAAAAATGCATTGTTCCACTACCTTAAATTCCTTACAATGGGGGTGAGGGGCCTAGCTTGATTGGCTAAAGCATCATGTTGCATGCAAGTGGTCATGAGTTCTAGCCTCCCCCTATGCCCATGGTATTGAAGGGCATGTTGTGTCAGTGTCACCGGTCATGTGAAATTGTTTTACCAAGCACACTGTAGTTTATAGGGGGGCTACCTAATTCCTACAGTCTAAGAAAAACATTCCTAACAAGTGGTATAAGAGCCCAATCACCTTTGGTTTTAGTTGTGGGTTGTTTGTTTTTTGAACTAATATATATTTGAGTGAGATCTTGTGAAAAAGATACTTTATGATTTTGTTACACAAAATTTTTAGATGGCAAGTTCATCAAGGAAAATAGAAGATAATTTTTTTGGAAATAATTTTGAGATACAAAAGCTGAAGATGGAGGGCCTAATAATAGATTGAGATTCATGGTATATTATTGATGAGAAACTTTTAAGGCCCACAAATCCTACTTTGACTGATTAGTATGATGTTATGGATCGTAAAGCCAAGGGTCTAACTATATTGTTCTTAGAAAACTCTATTTTAATCAATATCTATGAAAAGACCTTTGCACATAAACTATGGAAGAAACTTGGTGAGATGTATCAAGAAAAATATTTAGTAAATAATATTTTCTTGAGGAAGAAATTATATTCCTTGAGAATGGAAGAGAGTGGATGAATTACATACCACTTGGAAGAATTAAATATGTTGGTGGCTTAGTTGGAATTAATTGGTTTCAAAATGGATGAGGAGAAATTCCATATCTTTCTTTGTTATTTTCCTAATTTTTGGGATTATCTTGTTATGGATATTGGGAGTACTTATGTTATCTTGAAGACTGAAGATGAGGTGGATTATTAAATTTTTGAAGAGATGAGTAAGGTTTCCATTAGTACCAAGGATGACCTACATATTCATAGAATACTTAAGGAAAAAGGCAAGAAGAATGAGAAGCATGATAAATCCAAGTCCAAGGGGACATCCATATCTCCTAGAAAGTCCAAAGTTATTCTAGAATCATGGTAAGCTTGGACACTTCCATAAGGTCCGAAAAGATGAAAATAAGAATAAAAAGAAATTTAATTTTGATTATGAGTTCGAGAAGGAAGATTGTGATGCATTCATTGTAGCTTTGGAAACTTGTGTATGTACTGATGCATGATTAATTGACTTGGGTGCATCTTTTCATATCAACTCTAATAGAGATTGGTTTTATGAATATGAAGAATTTTATGGAGGTAAGGTGTACTTGCGTGATGTTCCTTATTTAGATAGTGTTTGTTGTGTTAAATTTAGAATTAGGTTTCTTCATGATAGAATAAAAAATGATTAATGGTGTGTTGCATATCCCTATATTAGCATGAAATTTGTTATCTATGAGAAAAATAATAGATGCAAGTGTGTAGGTAGTATTTTTTATGTAGGATTTGTGAGATGGTTAGAGGTACTATGGTGATTTCTAGAGATTTCATATTTGGCACATTATATAAGCTTGATGCATGCAGTATTGAGTACAATAGCAATTGTATGAAAAAAAAAATTGTGGCTACTTCGTTGGAAGAGATGAGGGTTTTATCTTCAACATATGGTCATGGATTTTTGGTACCCAAGGGTGCTCTTTATTTTGAATCAAAGTTACCTAAAGATAAAACTATGTTATGCCACCAGAGACTTGACCGCATTTGAGAAAATGGTGTAATGATATTGAAAAATAAAATCCTTATTGAAGGGTTGTCTAGTTGTAATCTCAGATTTGATTTATGTGAGCATTGCATTTATAGAAAACAAAACCATGTTAGTTTTAATCGAGTTCTCATAAATCCTATGATGTATTGGATCTTATTTATTATGATGTATTTGGTCCTGTAGATTTTCCTTCAATTAGAAAATCCATATATGTGTGTCATTTATTGATGATTATAGTAGAAGGACATGGGTATGTTTTCTAAAGAGTAAATCTAAATTTTTTAAGTTATTTAAAGAATTTAAAGAAATGATTGAGTTGTAGACTGGAAATAAAATAAGATGTATGAAGACTAATAATGGAAATGAATTTTTCTCTAATTATTTTGATAGATTTTTTAAAGATTGTGGCATTCATAGAAAAAAAATTCCTTATTCTCCACAATAGAATAGAGTTTTAAAAATAATGAATAATATTTTGATGGAGAAAGCTAGGAGTATGCTAAGTGGTGCTAGTCTAGACCAAAGGTTTTCAGTTCAATCTATTGCTATTTTTTTTTACCTAATTAATAGGTCTCTTACATCGGTTCTTGTGGATAATATTCCTATAGAGGAATGGTCAAGTCAGAAGCCTTCACTGAGACATCTTATATTTTTTAGTTGAGATACATATGAACATGTACCAAAGGAGATGTGAAAAAAGTTGGAGAACAAGGCTATGGAATGTAACTTCATAAGATATAGCCATGGTGTGAAAGGATACAAGATTTGGGATCTCATAGCACAAAAGATAATATATAATAAAAGTATTATATTTAGAGAATCTAAGCCTTACGTTACATTTTAGCCAAAACAAAGTGAATAGAAATATTTGATTCAAATTCCTTCTACACTTGAGAAAATTTAATTGAGGCCCTTAGATAGACAAGAAGTTGAGGAGAGCTCATCTAGCTTTGAATATTAAAAAAGAGGAGGAAGAACATCCAACTCATCTTGTTTGAAGGTCTACAAGGCATAGACAACCACTTAAAAGGCATTCATTTGATGACTAGATATGTATTTTTTATTTAAATACTAACATGGATGAACCCAAATATATAGAAGAGGCATTAGATATGAATGATGCAGAATCATGGAAGATTGTTATGGATAAATAAATGGTAGCTAAATAAAAAATAATGATACAGGGAATCTTGTACCATTGCCTCAAGGATAAAAAAATTTTGGTTAAAAATGAGTGTTCAAGAAAAATACTGGTTCAAATGGAGGTATTGGGAAGAAAAATAATAGTTGGTTGCAAAAGGTACTCTCAAGTTGAGAGTGTTGATTATGATGGGATATTTTCTCCTATTGAAAAAATGGCTTACATTAGAGTTTTTACTTTTTATTGCTTCTTCTTATGATAGATAGAAGTTGAGAAAATGGATGTGAAAATGGATTTCCTTCATGGTGATTTGGAGGGGGATATTTATATTACACAACCATAGCACTACATGGTGAAAGGAAAAGTAATTTGGTTTGAAAGTTGAACAAATATTTGTATGCCTCAAATAGAGTCCCAAGATGTGGTACAAAATATTTAATGCATATGTGTTGAGTTTGAGATTTGAGCATTCTAAATTAGATCATTTCATTTATTATAATATTAATGGTGTGATCATTTACTATTTATTACATTATATATTGATGATATGTTATTTATTGGTGAAGGGAAATGAATGATTTGAAACTAAAGACTCAACTTACACCTAAATTTGAAATGAAAGATCTTGGTGTAGCTAAACACATTCTTGGGATGGAAATTAGAATAGATATAGAGTGAATATAAAGCTAAGGCTTGGATAGAGTAAGTATTTCAATTCAATTAATAGGCATTATTGTAGTCCATTGTGTGTTCCTCTTACAATTGAAACAAAGTTATCTATTTTAGATTGTCCAACATCCCCATCAAAGATGGAAGAAATGAGAAGAGCTCCTTACCAGAGTGTAGTTGGAATTTTGATGTATTCTATGGTATTTAATAGACCATAAATTTCCCAAGAAGTGGGATTTCTTCCTATATTTATGTCTAATATCGGTAGAGTTCATTGAGATGCAGTTAAAATTGTCTTTAGATATTTGTGAGGTACCTCAAATTATTCCTTGTGTTATTATGGAAATTTAATAATAGATGGACTCCCCATTGATATTCATGGTCATGTGGATTTAAATTGGGTAGGTGATGTTGATATCAAATGATCCACCAATTCTTATGTGTTTACTTTATTTGGTGGTATAATCAATTGGATGAGTAAGAGATGAGTTGTGGTTGTTTTTTCCACTATTGAAGTTGAGTGTATGATAGCTACTCATTCTTGTAAAGAAGGCATTTAGCTTAATAAAATGTGTTCAAATGTTGAAATAAAATAAGATGCAGTGAAAATTTATTGTGATAGTCAGAGTGTAATATGCCTAGAAAACTACCTGACATTTCATGTTAGGACCAAGAACATTGATGTACAATATCATTTTCTCAGGCATGTGGTAGGGTGAAGCTAGTTAAAGTAAATACTTTGATTAATGTTGTTGATTATTTAACTAAGTTTGTGAACACAAAGAATTTTAGATGGAATTTGAATTCTACGGGACTACCAACCCCTAGAAATTAAATCATGGTATCGATCCTTTGTTTTCTCTTGCAATGTGTTCAATAAGTGAGAGAATACTAGAAAATTGATGTCTCAACCATGTGATTATAAGTGGTTAATACATTTGAGTGCAAGGGGTGGTGTAGGAGGAGGTTCCCCTTGTGGGGACTAGGGGCCCTATCCCTCTAATGGGGGATTTGGGGGCCATGCACCTCAATGTGGGTTCAAGGGCAGCACCCTTGAAATCCACATTTTATGTATATTTTATTATTGTAAATTTGGACCAGTCATAATTAGATCTCAAATCTTATGGTATATATTTTTGGCTTGTCTTTCCCTAGAATGAAACCCTATTTTATGATGGAATTGTATTACATCTATGCATTGTGATGCATTCTAGGATTCTTATAGTTGTGTTATCTTAAAATATCTAGTTGGTTATGTACTCATATGAGAATATTTCTCTACAAGTATATTGTAATATTCATGATTTTTGAATAATATATTTGGCAGCTTTTGGAACATGAGGTTTTTCTCCCAAAAGGGTTTTTCTCATATAAATCACTATGTTGTGGTATGCATGGTATTTTTAAAAAAAAATTGTAATTTATGTAACTATTGTAAAGCTCTAATTTTGTTTTGCATTACCCTCCTCTCAAGGCTAGTGTATGGATTTGTTCTACCACCTTAACTTCCTTATAAAAACTAAAAAATAAGATAAATTATTGAATTTTATTAAATTATGCATGTAGATATTACCTATTTGAACTAGATTTGATATGTGTTCAAGATCAGCTAATGATTCCATCTTTGTGATTTTTAGTACTACCAAGAGTCAATATGTCTCAAATGGGCTTAGACTTCTTGTACAACATTCATCAACCAACTCTTTTGACTCACACTCATCCCAAGACTAATTTTTACATGGAGAATAAAAGCACACATTTTTCTTGTATGAATACACCATGAACTTGAATTTGAGCTTATAAAAGAGTGTAGCTCATTGAATCATGCAATTTTAGAATAATCTTTATATTTTTCAATGTTAGTATCATCTACCAACCAAAAAATCTACGAACTATATACTTACCTTCATTACATAAACCCATTGTAGTCTTACACTATTCAATGATAGATCTTGTATCTATCAAATTTACATTTTCTTTGTACTTCAAATCTTCTCATGTTAAGGCTCTTTTAATTCTTTCTCCTACACCATCATGCTCTCTCTTTCCATGTTCAACATTCAAGAAATTCCATGTATACTAAACACCAATTATCTTATGTATCCTACTCAAACAATAAAAGATCTATGATTTCTTGAATTTTTGTGCATAATTATTTGACCATATAATATGTTTCTGCTAGTAAATCCATGGTAGAATATCTGAATAAAACTTGCACAAACTCTTGTTAGAATATGTGTGATCATCACTGATATAAAAATGATACTCCTTCAATATCTTGTTGTCTTCCTAATTACTATCACATGCATGAATGAATGTTATATGCACAAATTTAGCAACCTATATAGATTTTTAATATTGTGATTGTACCTCATTTTGTAGTTGCATTATGTATTTATCTACAAATTCAACATTTAAAATAATTATACCAAGTGGAAATGTGTCCTTTCATAATTTAAATTAGAAATCCAAACATTGAGCTCTATGGGTATGAATTGCATACTCATACACTATATTCTATAAAAAATAGACATAAACTGATACATTATTATCTTTTCACTCATTGATTCACACCTTTTTGAATTTTTACCATCTTTTGGCTATGTTTCATTGTCTTATATTTTTTAAAAGTTATTAGTTCATTTTTTATTGTATCTGTATTCTCCATATGTAGACAAACTAGAAAAATTTGCAAGCCACCACAATGTTCACATATTCCATCCAAGCATAACTTCTTGTAGAATAATTGACCATCCAATCTTTGACATAAAATGTTTGATATGAAATATCTTGAAGATCTAAGTGGAGCATGTATCTTACACTCCTACAAAACATCATTAGTATGTAAATCTACAAATATATATACTGATAAACATCATAAAGATTAAAAAAATCAATATGTACTCTACAACAATAAGTTGTGTGTGTGTGATCTATTTTTACATAAAAAATATTTTCTTTTTCAAAATACCTTTGATTAATTTTAATTTGAGGATATATCTCTAGAAATTTGGAGACAAAATATGTTTGAGTCATATCAAAAATCCTTTGTATGTGGCTCACAGTTTCAAGAACCAATTCTCATTATTACAACATTTCTTTGATTAGGAGATACCCTTGTTTTATTTTCCAAAATTATTCAATTAGGAATCTCAAGTCTCGAATGATTGTTTAATCTTTCCATTGGATTTTACCAAACTATGCCCATAACTCATTTCTATTTGGGTCCTCCACTCTCTCATGTCTTTTGACAACTCTCATTAGAGTTTTTCTACTTATTTTCAATGCTTGATTAGTCTTTCTAAATTTGAGGAAATATTTCTTTGTTTGTTTGCTTACTATTGTTGATGTAATGAAAAATTGTGCGATTACCATCTTTGATGCATGAAGTGCAACCCACACTCTCATATGCACTCATTATATTCTTTACAATATAATTTTCACTTGAAGCATCCAATGTTCTTAGGCCAAGAATATTCATAATGGGCTTAACTTTTAGATTTCTCATAACTTCAATAAGTAGTTGACATCTTATAGTTTCATTTAACTTCTCAAAAATTATCTCCATATCTTATTGACATATATTCAACAAGTACACTAAGTAATCTTATCAACCATTGGTTTCAAAATATTCTCATCAATAATAAATAAGAATCTTAAAACCTTTCTAGGTAAAATTCTAGGAGGTGCTCGCAATAGTAGAGTTGCTTCAAAATTATGAATTTATTCAATATTGAATTGATATGGGATAGATGGTGTAACTTTAATTTGAGATGGAAAAGACAACGTACCTTCAAGTTGAGATGGAAAATACAGTGTACCTTCAACTTAAGATGTGAAAGATGATGTACCTTCTGCTTGATATTTGAAAAATGGTGTGCCTTCAACTTGAGATGTGAAATATTGAGTGCCTCCAACTTCAAGATACAATTTACTCATTGTATGGTTTTTCATTTTTTGCTTTTGTGTCACATTCCCTTATCTCTCTTATCTTGAGTGGAATTTTCATGTTCATATTCAATTGACAATGATTTTATGTCTTCTTTATGGTGTTCAATTTCCTACTTTTATGAATTTGCCTCATTCTTTCTCTTTTCTTTACATTTTCTTCCTCATGCTCAACTAGTGTTAGAGTATTTTTCCATATCCTTAGCATGATCATGAATTATATATGTATCATTAATAAGAAATAAATATCATTTATATCATAGTACAATAGAGAAAATAAATATCATACACAAATCTCAAACTAATACTTTAAAACTAGCATTATTGCCTTCAAAACTACTTTTGACACCTTTTGAAAATCATTGAAATCACTTATAATCATATTTTCACATGATCAAAAACTTATAATAGCCATGGTATATTCATAATAAAAAATTAATAAATCATTTAAATTATTATAATCTATTTTTTTTAGTTTCCTATGGTATTCCAACCCAGAACATAGAGAGGTGGTGTCATTAGGACACAAAATTGTATAAAAGTAAAGGAAATAAGAGAGTCATAGATCTCGTAAGACTATCATAAGGTTCTCAAGAATTTCATAGGTCAATTTACTAGGTTTATTAATCAAGCCTTGATGTCATGGGTGTGCTAGAAAGATGCAATTAAAGATAGATTGATCACTATGTATGTATGGATGAATCCAAAGAAGCACATGAAGAAGGGTCCATAGATGTAAATGAAAAATTAACAAATTCATACATGGATGAAGTATCTATTAGAACAAAAAAATTAGATGAATTCTAAAGGCTTTTATCCATTTGAACCCAAATTAATGCTATCCTGTTCATAGAAAATCATTCTACTGCCATCCACAAAGCCAAAAAAGCATTTTACTGTCATACCATTGCCTTAACATTCACCCTTCGTAGTGTCCACCTCTTACCTCCTTACCACAACCCCTTACAAAGAAGTTTGCAGTATCATGATTAGCAACAGTTATGATAGCTTTTACCGCCACACCGGTGGAGGGAGGACATAGCTTGCAGTGGAGCGGTGAAGGAAGCGGAGACGGTGACAGAACGATACCGCCATACCGTGTGGAGAGAAATGTTAGCCCGCGGTAGAGTGGTATATGGAGAAGACAATAAAAGGCCACCGCAGTACCGCCAGAGGAAGAAACAGAGCCCATGGTAAAATGGTAGAGGATGCAAAGGTGAAGGAGGACATCGTAATACTGTGAGGGAGCGAAAGATAGACCATGGTAGAGCAGTAAGCTAAAAAAGGAGTTAGAAGAACATCATGCCACCACAACAGAGGAAAAAAAGGCATGAGGCAACGCGGTAAAGCGATCGTTACTATTGCATCAGTTATTTTTGTTATCTTTCAGTTATGTTCAAATGGTGCGACCTTTGGTCTGCAACTTGTTGCCTCTCATGAGAATATCAGGAGACCAAGACCAAAAGGCGCGGGGTATTTTATGAAGATATAAAAGCGGGAGATAGATAGAGAATGAGGGGTTAGAAGTTAGAGAATAGAAATAGTTTTCAGAATGTTTACACAACAAAGACCATGATGCAAGTTTAATTTTGAGGAAGATAATGAAAGACTTCTACTTCGGTGGTTTCCTTTTGGTATCAGTGGTTTAATGAAATTATTCAATTATTTGACTGTTTCCAACTTAATATTTGTTGATTATTTAAGTTGATATATCAAGCATATGTTCAACTTATCAGTGCACATTTGTTATATCTATGTGGTGTGATTAACTAGTTTCTTTAAAGAAGAATTAAATTCCTTTTAGTCAATTGCAATAATTTGGAAGTGTTAATTGGATCAGTAACAAGAATCATATAATTAGGATTGATATTCTACCTCCAGTAGGGTTTGTCAATCACTGTCTTGTATGTTTATACAAGTTATAAATGAATACATGTGTGTCAAAAAACTATAATTTTTTCCAAATAGAAGCCATCCATCAAAGAATTTCATTCAACTCCATTTTATCGAATAAGGCACTGGTCTCACCTATTTTTATTCATTTAGTTTCATTAAACATTTTTTTCAGAATTCCACATCTGTTAACTGAACATATTGAATTATAATTTAATATTGCTTATACGATTTATACCAAATTAGGATCATATCTCTCCATTATTAAATTTCCATTGAGGATAGATTGATCAAGTAGGAAGCATAGTTCAAATCTGCATCATTCACGTAGGTATACCCACCTAGGTTTAGCAAAGCCTAAAGAGAAGAAGGCTCAAATTTATCATTTGGCCTTGTACGTTAGCCAAAAACATTGTGAGAGCTTGGAAACCTCTCGTGGTTCAAACCTGCATTTTTGAGACCTAACAATTTGGCAACTCTATTGGGGAAGTTAAACTGAACCCAAGCCTTTGTCATAGAGTCAATACCTTGCAGAAAACTCCATCGAGAATGAGGAACTACAAAATTTTATCCATTTGGGAAGTGAGTGGTGACTCTAAATGAACAAGTGCATTAACACCGATAAAGTGAAGTATACATTAGAAAGGAACCATCCTAGAGTTTAGACTATCAAAATTACTCACAACATGCATGGCAGAAGGTCTTTATATAAGGAGGATCGTAATAATGACAAAAGTAAATGGACTCATAAGAATGATAAGAGCAAGAAGGTGTCTTGTGACATGTTCCTAACAAATAAAGACAAAACATCAAAAGCACACCTTGAGACATATAATTCCTATGGTACACTGACTGAAATAGTCCAAATAGAGAACCTCACACTCTCGAGGAAAAGAGGAATCCTTTTTACCAAATGGATCCTGAGAAAGAAGAAGAATTTAAAGCCAAATTCGAAGCTGAAAGAATCGGGAAACAACATGAATATGATAAAAAAAATGGCATTACTTCAAGAAAATTAGGATGGACTTGGCTATGAGGCAACCTCTAAAGAGAACTACGAACACATGGCTCGAGATGAGATAAAGGCATGATTGGAATGTGAAATACAAGAAGTGGAAAGAACGTGAATGGAGTATGAGCAGAGGCTCCAAGCAATAAAAGATATTCAAGAATTGAAGTTACAGAAATCCTAGATCAATGCTTAGATGACTAACTTACTTAAATATGTGCCACCTCACAGGTAGGGGAATAATAATGCAGGACCTTCAAATCCTCCAAAACCACAACAAAATCAGTCAAGGAATCAATATAGACCCCCAAATGCTTCACCACAACATCGAAATGCTCAGCTACCCCCTCACCAACAACACATGCCTCCACAAGGTCAACAATATGTTCCACCACTTCACAACAATCCATTGTACCAATACCAACATCCTCAAAATCCACCTCCTTCGCCATACACAACCATGATCAGACAATTTGATTTGGTTGGATTTCAAATATATCCTTATCTCATGGATAACAGTTGGAGAAGCCTTGTCCCAAAGTTCACAAGAAGTAGTGCAGTCACAACTGAAGAACACTTAAGGAGCTTTAATGCATTTATTCAAGACTTGGATATGCAATATGAGGATGTACAAATGAGATTGTTTATGATGTCATTGATTGAATATGCTAGAGATTGGTTTAACATTTTGCCAACAGCTTCTATTGACTCCATTCATGATTTTTATGAACAGTTCCTTGAGCAGTATGGGAATCAATGTGCATTAGAGTTTTCCCTACATGAATTGGTAACTATCCAAAAGCATCAAAATGAGTCGTCTTATGACTTCAACCAAAGGTTTTCTAAATTACATAATAAGATACCTCTTGGATCAGACTTAGTTGATCCTGTTGCATTAAGTATCTATTTAAAATATTTTCATCCTAAGACAGGATATGAGTTTAGGAACAGGTGTCCTAGTAATTTATTTGAAGCTCAAAAGATAGCACTAACTATTGAAAATAATAGGAAAGCTATAGGAATGATTGGTAAGAGGGATAATCCTAGGGTTCCCCAATATACTCCTCCAAATAGGTAGGAAAATACATACATAAATGAAAGGCCAAGGTTGCATGACATGCCATATAATATAAATTGGAAGGATGGAAATCTGGTGATGGATAGGCCTGGGAATAAAGAAACACCTAATCCTTTAAAGAAAAGAGGGGCGTATATGGTAAATAATAGTCCTTGGTGCTCATTTTGTGACTTGCCACATTCTCCAGATCATTGTATTGTAGCTTAGTCAATACCAGGAAAAGACATACCAAAAGACAACAATGAAGAGGACCATAACATCTATTTAACTTCCCACACTCATCACCCTGTTTAGAAGGGATATTCATCTTCAGAAGAAGGAGGGTATGAATATGATGTTGATCACCAAAAGTACAATGTCCATATAGAAAAACAACAAGTTTGTCTGATCATGAAGAAAGTGATAATGAACAATGTCCTCCTAGTACATCATATCAAACAAATAAATTCAATATGAGAAGACCGACTGTGGAAGAAATTAAAAGGTTAACTATTGCAACAGTTGAGCAGGCCAAAAGAAGATACTAGTTGAGAAATAGAACAATAAATGAGAATGAAGGTGTTCCAAGAGGAATATTTTTGAAGGATAAGAAAATGCTCCAAGATGCCTTAAAAAGGATAGATGATAAGAAGTTTGATAAAAGAGAACAAAAGTATGTCCATAAGGAAGAAAAAAAAGAATTGTCCAAGGATAAACAAAATTCAGATCAGACAAACAAAAAGGAGAAAGAGGAGAACAAAGGAGAGTCAATAGAGAAAAAGAAGATGATAAAAATAGAAGGTACCTCTTTTGATTTCATGCAAGCTTTGTCCCAGGTAAAGATGTATGTCCCATTACTTGAAATGATGAAGATTAAAGAGTATAGGGAAAGTGTAATTCAATTAATGTCTAGTGGAGGTAATAAAAATACAAACCTTGATAATAAGGATATTCTTGAAATTAGTAATAAGAAAGACAAAATAAAAGTTCCAGAGGTTTGTCTGAGCAATGCATTGATAAATCCACCACAAATTGATCCATTCTTTACTACCCTACTCATAAATGACAAGCTGGTAAGAAATTGTATGATAGATTCAGGTGCTTCTATGAATATCATGCTAGTAGGGGTGATGAAACAACTCAATATGTGGGTGGATGTTGAAGGTGGTAAATGTTATGCTATGGATAGTAGACCTATCCTGGTGGTAGGAATTATGAAAGATGTGGAAGTGAAATTGGAAAATTACCCACAAGCAA
This sequence comes from Sequoiadendron giganteum, assembly GCA_007115665.2. Lineage (NCBI taxonomy): Eukaryota > Viridiplantae > Streptophyta > Pinopsida > Cupressales > Cupressaceae > Sequoiadendron > Sequoiadendron giganteum. The sequence continues at coordinate 884,006,279 of CM021100.1, read as the reverse complement.
CTTATAATATTGATATAACTGTGATTGACACACCTCCTCAGTTTGGAATGCTTTTTTCAAGACATTGGATTGCAGCAGTTGGAGGCAATGTACAGTTTGATTTATCATATGCCACAATACCAGTCAATGGTGAAGAAGTCAAGTTGTATAGAGAACCAAGGATGAATCATATTGTTGATTGTGTTCCTCAAGGAAAACTCAATTGTTTTTGTAATGTGGATTTAGGGAGCTTCAGAGTGGAACCGTCTCAACCTGAATTAGCAAATACTGACCCAATTGATAAACATGTTTCTAAAAATCAGCAGGGTGTGTGGAAAATGTATTTTGATGGAGCATGCAACCAAGAAGGCAATGGAGCTGGAGTAGTTTTTATATCACCTGAAGGTATTACATTCAAATATTCATTTTTGCTAACCTTTGAGTGTACAAACAATGTGGTAGAATATGAGACCTTGTTGATTGGTTTAAATATGGTTGCCATACACAAGATCAAATTGATAATTGTCCTGGGAGACTCTGAACTGGTTGTCTCACAAATCAGATCAAGATATGTTGCAAAGAACAAGAGATTGAAACAATACAAAAATGATGTGAGGGACACAGCTGAATTATTTTATGCTTTCTCAATTGATTGGATAGACAAATCAAAAAACTTAATGACAGATTTTCTAGCTAATGTAGCCCTGAAAAGAGACGATATCACCTTGGCTGGAATATCTCAGGTTGAATTCAAAACAAGACCTGCTATCCCTGACAACATATACAGTTGGAAAATTTTCAATGATGATACCAACCTTCTAAAGTTTCTTCATTGCATAGATCACTACAAGGCTCGGGAGATATACTTCAATGCTTTTGTGGAAGAAGTGGATGGGAAACATACTATATTTGGGAAGGAAGTCTTGCAACTTAAAACCAACAAGCTCCCCAAAGGGCTTGTGGCACTAGAAAGAGTGTATGATGGGAATGATCGCTCTCTCATAAATCAGACACCGATCAAGAGAGAAGATATTGAAGAAATAAATCTAAGAACTGAGTTAGCACCAAAAAGGGTCTACATTAGAAAGAAGATAATTCCAACCATCAGGGGAATGTTGATTGCATTATTGAGAAAATAAAAACATGTGTTTTCTTGGTCTTATGAGGATCTCAAGGCATATAGAGAAGATCTTTTCCAGTATGAGATTCCACTTAAACCAGATACAAAATCCATTCAGACAAAAGCAAAGGCCTATTAACCCAAATTTGGAACCTAAGATGCAGGAGGAACTGGAAAAACTCAGAGATGGAGGTATTATTAAACCCAATAGACATTCAACATGGATCTCAAACCTGGTTCCAGTAAGAAAGAAAAATGGGGATATTAGATTATGTGTAGATTTCAGAAATCTGAATGTTGCTTCCCTTAAAGATAATTATCCTCTCCCATATATGGAGGAAATATTGCACAAAGTAATAGGATGTGAGATACTATCAATGATGGATGGGTTTTCTAGATATAACAAAGTTAAAGTCAAAGAGTCTGAGCAATACAAGACAACGTTATTACACCATGGGGGACATATGTTTATGTTAGAATGTCATTCAGTCTCACAAATGTAGGGGCCAATTTTCAAAGGGCCATGGATGTGGCATTTGTAGATTTGATTAATGCTATAATGGTGGTGTACCAAGATGATATTACTGCTTATTCCTAAAAAGCAGATCATGTGGGGCACTTGGAGAAGATATTTATCAAAGCTTTGGAATATGGTATTAGTCTTAATCCTAAAAAATGTCACTTTGTTGTTACAGGGGGTAAGCTTTTGGGACATATTGTATCAAAAGAGGGGATTATAATAGACCCTGAGAGAGTAGAAGCCATAGATAAAATCCTCATTCCCAAAATTGTCAAAGCAATGCAATCATTTTTTTGTCAAAATAAATTTCTTAGGAGATTTCTATCAAATTTTGCTGAGATTGTTAAACCTATATCCAAGATGCTGAAAAAAGGAGAAAATATAGATTGGACTACTAAAGCCATGGAAGCCTTTATATCTATAAAAAGAGTTATCAAAGAAGCTCCCATCCTAAAGTCCCCTGATTTTACCAAGCCTTTTCAAATATTTTATTTTGCTTCATTTCACACCATAGCATCTGTTATGTTACAAAAGAATGATGAAGGTCATGACCAACCTATATCTTTTTTCATCAAGTCTTTGTAGGGGTCACAATTGAAATATGATATTATGGAAAAATAACCCTTTGCATTGGTCAAAGAAACAAAACCTTTCAATCCTTATCTTGTTGGAGCCAAAGTAATTGCATATGTCCCACATGCGGTTGTGAAAGATATCCTAATACAGATAGAGGTGACAGGGAAAAGATGCATATGGATTAATAAAATCCAAGAATTCGATATGGAAATTCAGATTACCAAGCTAGTAAGGGGACAGGGTTTGGCCAGGCTAATGGCAGAAACAAACATTGAAGCAAACCAAATCTGCAATATAAAGGGTGAAGAGAATGTAGTTGCAAGTATCGAACATACTTATTGGTACACAAACATAATGTATTATCTCAGGCACATGAAATTCCCTGAGGGGTTGAATGATAATCAAAAGATAACTTTGAAGCTGCGAGCATCTAAGTATGTATTTATAGAAGGGACATATTTTGGAAGAATAGGGATGGAATGCTATTGTTGTGTCTATATGAATTACAAGCAGAACGTGTCTTGAGGAAGATGCATGAAGGGGTGTATGGAGGTCATTATTTTTCCAAGATCACTGCACATAAGATTCTCAGAGTTGGCTATTACTAGCCTAAAGTGTTTAATGACTCTTTTGCACATGTAAGAAAATGTGAGGCTTGTCACAGGTTCTCCGGGAAATTTAAGTATCAAGGAGCCTTACTGCTTAGACCTTTGCAAGTAGAAGCCCCTTTCCATCAATGGGGAATTGAATTTATTTGAGAAATATAGGAAAATTCAAGTGGAGGACATAGATGGATATTAGTGGCTACTGATTATTTTACTAAGTGGATGGAGGCAATCCCAACTAAACAAGCAACAAGCAAGGTGGTGATGAATTTTCTAATGGAGAACATCATAACTAGATTTGGCACACTGGTAAGAGTGATCACAGATAATGGGATGTGTTTTAGATCTGATGAATTCGTAGATTTATGCAATACATATGGCATTACTATTTCCTATGCTGCCCCTTGTCACCCACAAGCAAATGGTCAAGAAAAATCCAGTAATAAAAGTATTTTAAGGATAATAAGGAGGATTTTAGATACAAATAAAAAGGTGTGGGATTCAAGGTTGAGAATGGTTTTCTAGGAAGGTAGGATTACAGTGAAAAAGGCAATTGGAAAGTCTTCATTTGAACTGGTGAATGGAACCTAAGCTAGGATGCCACTACAGAATCTTTTACTAGTTTATAATTTTATTCTACAAGAGGATTTGGATATTTTTGAACTAATGGAGGAAAGAATCGAGCAGCTTGTAGGACTTGATGAAATAAGGAGAATGGCCCAGAATAAAAATGTAAGGCTGCAATCATGAATGAAATACCTTTTTGATAAAAAGGCCAAAGATCAAAAATTTGAGGAAAATGATCTAGTGTTAATGTGGAATGCTCGAGGTTAGGAGAAGGGAAAGCATGACAAGTTTGAAGCTTTGTGCTTGGGACCTTTTGTAATCATTAGCAAAGGAGGGGAGGATTCTTATTATTTGTAGAACATGTCTCGAGCGGAGCAGAAGTTGCCTATACATGGGCAGTTCCTAAAGCATTTTTTTTCTTAAGGAGTAATAGAGGATTAGGGATTGCCAGTTCATGGACAATTCTTAACAAGCCTCTTAAAACATTCTTTTCCATGCATAATAGTTTAGGAATTCAAAAGGGGTTGGGACTTGCTAGTAAATGGACAATCACAGAATTCCCTCATTGAAAGCAAAGTTTTTTTTCCATGTACAATAGTGTAGGGTCATTTCCATCCTCCCTTTTCCATCTCCCCCATTTTTTTTCCATCTCCTCCATTTTTCACTTCCTTTCATTTTTCATATCCTTTGACGTCTTGGTATGCTCCCATAGATATTATGGATTCTTGTAGTGATTGGAAAATCACTCATCCCCAATAGGAGTCGTTGTTAGAACCAAATTTTTTAGATGAATTCTAAAGGCTTTTATCCATTTGAACCCAAATTAATGCTATCCTTTTCATATAAAATCATTCTACTACCATCCACAAAGCCAAAAAATAATTTTACCACCATACCGTTGCCTTAACATTCACTCTTTGTAGTTTCCACCTCTTACCTCCTTACTACAGCCCCTTACAAAGTAACTCATGGTATCACAATTAGTAACAATTATGATAGCTTTTACCACCACACCGTTGGAGGGAAGGACATAGCTTGCAGTGGAGCGATGAAGGAAGCGGTGACGGTGATAGGTTGATACTACCATACCGCATGGAGAGAAATTTTAGCCCACGGTAGAGCAGTATATGGAGAAGACAATAAAAGGCCACTGTGGTACCGTCAGAGGAAAAAATAGAGCCCGCAGTAAAGTGGTAGAGGATGGAAAGGCGAAGGAGGACACCGTGATACCACGAGGAGGCAAAAGATAGACCACGGTAGGGAGGTAAGCTAACAAAGGAGTCAGAAGAACACCGCACCACCGCAGAAGAGGAAAAGGAGGCGCGAGGTAAAGTAGCAAAGCGGTCGTTACAGTTGCATCAACTATTTTTCTTATCTTTCAGTTATGTTGAAACGGTGTGACCTTTGGTCTGAAGCTTGTTGCCTCTAATGAGAATACGAGTAGACCAAGACCAAAAGGCGTAGGGGATTTTCTGAAGATATAAATGTGGGAGATAGATACAAAATGAGGGGTTAGAAGTTAGAGAATAGAAATATTTTTCAGAATGTTTACACAGCAGAGACCATGATGCAAGTTTAATTTTGAGGAAGATAATGAAAGACTTATACTTTGGTGGTTTCATTTTGGTATCAGTGGTTTGATGAAATTATTCAATTATTTGATTGTCTCCAACTTAATATTTCTTGATTATTTAAGTTGATATATCAATCATACGTTCAAATTATTAGTACACATTTTTTGTATCTATGTGGTGTGATTAACTGGTTTCTTTAAAGAAGAATTAAATTCCTTTTAGTCAATTGTAGTAATCTAGAAGTGTTAATTGGATCAGTAAGAAGAATCATATAATTAGAATTGATATTCTGCCTCTAGTAGGGTTTGTCAATCATTAACTTGCATGTTTATACAAGTTATAAACAAATACCTATTTTCCAAACAACTAGAATTTCTGCCAAATAGAAGCCATCCATCGAAGACTTTCACTCGACTTCGTTTTACCCAACAGAGCACTAGTCTCACCTATTTTTATTCATTTAGTTTCATTAAACATTTTTTCAGAATTCCACATATGTTAACTGAACATATTGAATTATACTTTAATATTGCTTATACAATTTATACCAAATTAGGATCATATCTCTCCATTATGAAATTTCCATTGAGGATATATTGATCAAGTAGGAAGCATAGTTCAAATCTGCATCATTCATGTAGGTACACCCGCCTAGGTTTAGCAAAGCCTAAAGAGAAGAAGGTTCAAATTCATTATTTGGCCTTGTACGTTAGCCAAAAATGTTGTGAGAGCTTGGCAATCTCTCGTGGTTCAAACGTGTGTTTTTGAGATAGTACCTACGTAACAATACAAGAAGAAATCATAGTCTCAATTAACTTTGTTTGAGAGATCAATGTTCATGTGACACACAAATTATTTGTGCATGCCTAAGTGTAGGACTAGTTTGTGACATAATAAAGGCATGAAAATTAGAAATATGACTAGGCTTGGTATGATATGATAAACACTTTTCCATGTACTTTCAGCATAAGATATGTCACCCATATACATATAAGGTATAAATACATTATGTCTATTTTTCATAGTATATGTGCTATAAGTTGAGGCATATATTGGAGAGGTGCTCAAGAACATAGAATAGGGTATACATAAGCACACTACTATCATTCTCCACATAAGAAGTATCCAGTATATAATGATCATGAAGAATTGTAATATGTTTATCCCCTCTAATGTGTTTATAAGGTTTAGGTATATCTCAAGTGATAGAAGAAATTTTACTAACATAAACTTGTCTTATAAATATATGATAGTCATTATAAATATGCAAATCTTAAATAAATACATTTATCACTAGGAATGGTACAATATATAGCACATAAACTATGTTAATGAGGTGTCATGCAAAAAATTAGAAAGACAAATAAAATGTACCTTGAACTTCAAGAATAAATTTCACCAATTCCACAACTATGTTTTCTTTATTTTTGGCTTCACACACCTTCAAAATTAGAAATTTTCACCAACTTCTTTTGTATTAAATGTTCAATTCTATATCAATCTAATATAATTAGTAAAAATATGAAAACAATGGTTATATATTATCATATTCAAACATAAAAATTTATAATTAACATTCCAACATTAAAACATGAAAATATTAGTTCATAGAACCATATTTTACCTAAAAGATGCAATTTACTTCTTATATATATATAAAATGAAAAAGGTGGTAGAATATGCAGAAAATGATTGATCTATCATCAACACCATGAAAGAAGGATTTTTTTGTTGGATAATACACATAATGTAGAAAATAAAATAGCATGTGGGTCTTAAATCATGGGGAGCCCATTCCTTTTATCATTTATATCTTCTTAAAACATAAGTTCCCAATAGGAAGAGATGGGGATAGTTAGAGAAAGAAGAGAGATAGAAACAAAGAGAGAAAAAGCAAGGAAATAATGGAGTGAAGCAGGGAGATAAACAAAAACACACACAAATAATTATATGATATACAAAGAGATAGAGTGAGTGAGATAAAGGTAGTTAGGTATAAGTAGAGAGAAAAAGAGTGATAGATAGACACATAGGGAGGGAGACAGGGATGCATAGTGAGGAGAGAGAGAGAGAGAGATGAAGAGAGGGAGAGAGAGAGGGTAGGAGGGAGAGGTAGAGACGGGATAAAGATAGATAGATAGGTAGACCCTCAACCCTCCATCATGAACCCTAAATCCTAAACCTTAAACCCAAAACCCAAAACTCTAAACCTTAAGCCTTAAACTCTAAACCTTAAACATTAAACCCTAAACCATAAATCTTAAAACTTAAACTCTAAATACTATATGATAAACCCTCAACCCTAAACCCTAGGCCCTAAACCTTAAATACTAAATCCTAAATGATAAAACCTAACATTAATAATTTTTAGCACTAAAACCTTAAAAATTAAATTTAATCCCTAAACCCTCAATGTTGAATCTACCATCATAAAACCTAAACACTAAACCTAATCCCTAATACTTAAAAACTAAACACTATTCAATAAACCCTAAAAACTAACATTTATAATTTAACACTAAAAACCTAAGAAAAAAAATTTAATCTTTAAGCCCTCAAGCATAAAACCTAATCCTAGGTTCTAAACCTTAAACCATGAATAGTTTAGAAATAAAGGGGGAGAAAGAGATGTATAGAGGTGATATGGATAGGAAGAGAGGGAGAGATATTTATGGAGGGAAGGAGAGGGGGAGAGGGGGTGAGAGGGAGGGAAAGGTAGTGAGGGGGGAGAGAGAGAGAGATAGATAGAGAAAGAGGGGGTGGGAGGTAGAGAGGGGAAAGAGGTACGAAGGTGAGAAAGAGAAGAAGAGAGGGAAAGAGATGGGGATATGAAGGGAGGGAAGGAAGGAGAGTTAAATAGGGAGGGAGGAAGGGAGAGGTAGAGAGGGGAGAGAGAGGTGAGAGAGAGGTAGGTGGCACAATAAACCATCCATCATCAATTGTAAACCCTAAACCCTAGGCCCTAAATGATAAACACTAAGCTCTAAACCTTAAACACTATACACTCAACCCTAAACCATAAACCATGAATATTTTAGAAAGGAAGAAAGGAGAGCGTGAGAGCGAGAGAGGGGTAGGGAGGGAGGGAGAGGTGGGGAGGGAAGGATGGTAGGAGGGTGAGTGAGATGTAGATATTGCAAGTATGAGTAGTTGGTGTTTTCATTTATTTCAATAGGCTTATGTTTATGTTTTCATTAATGCAACTAGTTAAGGTTGAGAAGTTTCGATGTTTCTTTCATTAGTTTCATTATGTTATCATTAGTAAGCGCTACTAGTGCCAACATCTAGTGCTTCTTTGATAAGCTTTTATTTATGGATGTATAGTTGATTTGCAGTGTTGCAGCTAGTTTAATGGTAATGAGGAAGGGTTAAAGATGATGAGTATGTGTCTCTGGTGCTTGGTTTCCAAGTTATTTTGAGAAAATTTGAATAAAAGAGAAAACAGTGTGTTGTAGAGGTGTTCTAGTATACAAAGTGGTGTTTTGGTTTTGATCCACATTTAATCTATCGTGAAGATATTCTTGTGTAGTACGAATATGTTTTTCATAGTTATTCAGAGGTTATATACCCATAATTTCTTGGTCTGGATTGTTGTGAAAAGAAATATGTGTTCACCAGTGTGTGAACTGTGTTGTAGTGTTCTTTTGGAGAAATGGTTTTGCTCCACATTTCTTCATAATTTAGTTTTTGGTTGTGTGGTTCTGAAAGTGTTCTGATAAGGTTCATATCTACCTTCAGTTGAAGTTATTCATGATTTGGTTCTATGCAAGTTGATTTCCTGAGTTATAGTGTATGGAAGGTTGTTTGAGTTTACTGGGTGTGTACATTCTTCAAGTGAAAGTTGTTGCGAAGGAATTTGTTGGATTTCAAGGTGTTTGTGGAATGTTCTAGATTTTTTTTCTATTTTGTGTGGTTTGTGAGTCATATTTGGACATGAAGAAGCGTGTACTTAAATTTAGTGGTGTTTGCATGGGTTCGATGAACCTTGGGTGTTTAAACTAATTGTAAATTTATTTCAGTGATTGTGGAAGTGTAGTGTGGTGTGTATGAGTGGATTTAGGTCTGAGTTAAGGTGTGATGTGGTCTGACTTCATTTATTTCCACTACAGGAATGTTTTGGTGATGACCTAATTTGAATCGATCTGCCTTCAAGGTTGAAGAAGGTATAAATAAGTGTTGTGTTGATGGAGGAAGATAGTGTGTAGTGTGAGATTTAATGAGTTAGACTACTGGAAGTGGTGAGAAGAAGGTGTATACAATATTCACAAGGATTTTGAATGTGTTGGTGATGTTGCGTTGGAATCCTTTGTTGCATTGAGATGAATTTCTCACTATAACATTCTTCTTTCTTTTTTTCTTTAATATGGTAGTGAGCCTTTAATAGTGAGCCCTTCTTTCTTCTAGGTAGTGATCCCTTTTTATTCAGTGTTGTAATTACTTTATATTGTGAGTTAATCCTCATTGTGCCTTTTCCCTTCTTGGGTTTTCCATTTAAATCCGGTTTTCTATTGTGCATGGTGTTGATGTGTTTCAGTTTTTATTATTTTCTTTTATGCTAAATCATTCTAACATATTAATGGTTAATTAAGTTGATATGCATCTAAATGTTTATGAGGGTCTTAATATTTTAATTTACAACTAATTCACCCCCCCTCTAAGTTTTGTTGTGAATTCAACAATTGGTATTAGAGCAAGGATCCATCAAAGAAAGCTTAACTGCTTGAGGTAGATATGGGATGGCACACAAGAGGCATGCTCCTTTGTTTGATGGATCGGACTATAGTTGAAGACAAGGATGGAAGGTTTCCTAGTATCTCTTGGATTTGGATTTTGGAAGTCTATTGATATTGGGTATACTATTCCTACTAGTGGTCTGATTACTAATGATGAGATCAAGGCCTATGAAAACAATGGTAAACCAAGGTATTCTCTTTTAAGTGGTCTTTCTAACACTGAACTTGTGAAAGTTATGAATTTTAAATCTACTAGAGATATCTGGAAAAAATTGGAAAGTATTTATGAAGGAGATGATAGGTTCAAGCAAGCTAAGATGCAAAATCTAAAAAATCACATTTGAGAACTTGTGGATGTCTAAAGATGAAAACATTACAAGCTACATGCAAAAGGTGGATGAATTTTCCAATTCCATCAGAGGTCTTGGTGGAAAACTTGAAGAAAAATAAGTGGTAAAGAAATTACTACTCGAACTCTTCCTAAATCTTATAGTCATAAAGTTATTCTATTGAATAATTTCAAGATTTAAGAAAACATTCTAGAGATAAATTGTATGGTGCTTTATCTACTTTTGAAATGAGAGAATTTGGTCCAAATAATGCAAAAGTTAAGACTTATTTTAAGGCTTGAAAATTAGGAAAGACTGAGGAATCATATCAGGAGGATCTTGATGATGTTGAAGAAAACTTTATGAGGAGAACGAAAAAGGGTATTGGTAAATACAGAGATAATTTTTCTTTCAAATGTTTTAGTTTTGGAAAGATAGGTCATTATGCTTCAAGATGTCCAAAAAAAGCTTTAAATGACAAAAATGAGGAGAACAAAGTTAAAGAAATTAAGAAAATCTATAATGTTAAAGAAGATTCCAGTATATCTGATGATGAACTTGGATATTGAGATGATGAGAATAGTGAATTCTTGTTCATGGCTATGAAAGTTGAATCTAATTTTGCTAAATATAAGAAATGTGTGAAGGAAAGTTCTCTAGAAGTAAGTCACAATGTTATGGTGACTATTCTTCATGCTAGAAAGGAGAACTACTAGATTATTAGCAATGAATGCTCAAATTAGATGATTGGTGATAAAATTAAGTTTGCTAAACTTGAGAAATATGAAGGAGGTCTAGTTAAGTTTGGAGATGATACATCTACTAAGATATGAGGAAAAGGTTCAATCATTTTTTATGGAATACAAATGATGCTATTTATGTTTTTGAGACATAACCTCTTGAGTGTTGGATAAATGAGTAGAAAAGGTTATAATATTATGTTTCAGAATGATGGATGTGAGATTAGAAAAAGATTCAAGACTATTACTGATGTTGGAAGAAGGATAGATGGAAATTTTTATCAACTTAAAGGTGTTTATGGTCATTTCTTTATGACTCAGATTAATGAAATTTGTATATTTAATAAAAGTATGTGTCATATCAATTTTGATAGCCTAGTGAGAATTAGTTCAGTTCAAGCTGTAAGAGAGATTTTCCAAATATTACAAAGCCTATCAATATTGTCTATAAGGAATGTCAAGTTGGGAAAAAAGAAATAAAAAGTTTCAAATTCAAAGAACAATCTACTATCAAACTATTGGAGTTAGTGCATATAGACCTTTCTGATCCTACCAGAGTAATAAGTCTTTAAGGTGACATGTATTTCATGCTATTGATTGATGATTATTCTAGAATGACATGGATTACTTTTCTCAAAGAAAAATCAGAGGCTCTAGATAAGTTTAAAGGATTCAAAGTTATGGTTAAGAATGAAATGGATATCAAAATCAAGTGTTTGAGGTATGATAGAGGTGGAGAGTTCATCTCCAATGAGTTTAATAGTTTTAATGAGAATCGTAGAATAAAGAGACATTTACTTCCCCTAGGACTCCTCAGTAGAATGGAGAGGTTCAAAGACAAAATAGGATTGTTCAGGAAGCTGCAAGAACAATGATGAAAGAAGAAAACCTACAGGAATTCTATTGGAGAGAAGAAATTCATACTATTTTCTACATTCTTAACAGAGTTTGAAAGCAAGAGAAAACAATGCAAAGACTCCCTATGAGTTGTCGTATGAAGAATTCCTATTGTCAGATACTTTAGATTTTTTGGAAGCAAGTGTTATATCATAAGAGATGAAGAGAACTTAGGAAATTTTGATACAATATCTGATGAAGGTATCTTCCTTGGATATTCTACAAGAAGCAAAGCTTACCGGTGCTACAAAAAGAAATTGAAGAAGATTATTGAAAGTGAAACTTTCAAAGTGGATGAAGACTTACATAATAATTCTATGGTGATAGATAGATATAAATTAGATGATTCCTCTTATAGATAAAATGATAAAGATGAAGATAAGGAAAAATAAGTTCATATTGAAGAGGAAGAAGCTCTAGAAAGGATCCCTAAGACTCCTAAGTATGTGCAAAAGAATCATTCTGAAGATTAGATCATTATTGAAGAAATAAAGGGTGTGTTGACAAGAAGACAAGTTGTTGAAGAATAGATAAATCTATTTTTACTTTCTAAATTTGAATCCAAAATAGTGATTGAAACATGTAAGGATGAATATTGGATCAAGGCTATGGAAGAAGAAATAATGTAGATTGAGAAAAAATAGACTTGGGAACTTTTCCCAAGAGAAACAAGTAAGAATCTAATTGGAACTTGTAGGATAGGTTAAAATCAAAGTACAAAGCATGAATCAATAGTATCAACCACCAAATACCTAAAACTCAAGTCCTACAGACCCTAATCCAACAATAAAGTACAAATAGAAATAGAAACATAATTGATAAATAAATAATACAATAATTCCTATGCCATAGTTGAATCACCTTCATTGCTCTTCTCCATTTTTCTTTATACGCTTGCTTTCCCTATGATTTGTAGTATGCAAGAATAATCCTAATGATAGTGACAACAAAATATCAAAGATAGCAGTTGATAGGTTGAAATGAAAATGATGGTCTCATTTATAGAAAACAAATTCAAAATAAAGGGATAGGATTAATGATGAATAATGATGATGATCAATGGATGAGATTACTTTGAGAAACAAAGAAATAGGGTTATGAAAAAAATAGGGTTTAGTTAAGGATGGACGGTGGAGATTAAAAGGTAATAAAACCTTATCAAGGGTGAAGGTTAATTGAGATAAAAGAGGAGGATGGCACAGAAAAAGAGATTTCTAGAGTAAATTAAATAATTATAAAATTATCTAATTTAGAAGGGAAAGTGAATAAATAAATCATTAAAGTAATTATTTAATCATAGAAGAAGAGGGGAAAGTTGAATTTTAATTAAAACAACTGAAAAACAAAGTTATTTAATTAAAAGTAGAGGAAAAAGACAAATTACTTAAATAATTAAAATAATTATTTAATAGTGGAGGGAAAAGTGGGAAATAATTAAATAAATAGGATTTATTTAATTATGGAAGAGAAAGATAATGAATAATTAAATAATTAAAATATTTATTTATCTATAGAAGGAAAATGAAAATGAATAATTAAATAAATAAGAATTTATTTAATTATAGAGAGAAAGGAACATTAGTGACATCATTAAATAAACATTAATTTATTTAATTAATAAAAGGAATAATACAACTAATTAATTAATTAATTAATAGAAGAAAATGATTTTAGAAAATAATCAAATAACTAAAATTATTCAATTAAGCAGGGAAGAATGGAAATTAATGTGAAAAATGGCATTCGTAGGCCCCGGACATTTGTTAATGTTTACATTTTGCCTCTCTTTGACATAATGTGAAGTCATTTTGAATGGTGTATCAAAGAATAAATAGGAAAAAAAATGGCTCAAGATGTGCCCCAATGTGCCTTGGTGAAGGCGGGATAGGATGCCCCCTCAAGAAATTTGACAAATTTTTGAAAAGTTTTGAAATTTTTGGAAAGTTTACTAACAAGTTGATGTGATGCGCTTAAGTGTGGGGACTAATAGAATAAATATTAACTAGAAGAAAAATATAGTATGAAGTGAAGAATAGTTAGATGAGATGAAATGAGATGGATGACATCTTATGGATAGATTTTGATCTTTTATTTCATTGCATGATTATCATCATAGGGTTTTTTTATTATGGAAATGGATAATGGATCACCATGGTATGATATAGACCAAGGTGTGATATGTTACCTCTTGAAAGAAACAAACACATGACAGAAAAGGAGTGCCATGACACATACTAGGGACTTAGTTGCTTCAATCAGATTGCCAAGACAAACAGAAAATAGAAGTCAAATAGAAAATGGGTCACGATCCATAATCACTCCTCTAAATCCTTCATAGGATAGCCTTGAGGTGGATAGTAAAATGACCAAAGATAAATCAAAATAAATGACAAACTAGAACAACAGAGTCAATATCCATATAGATCTTTTGTCAATCGATGAGTGTTTGTTGATAGGATTGATGGGATTAATTGATTGATAGATTGATAACACCTAGTTTCAGGAAAAAAAACGTCATATAAGATGTCGAGTCTAGTTTCAACCATGAGATCATTTATATAAGGAAAATGATAGGGTTGATAAATGATGATGTCTAGTTTTAGGAAGGATACATCCTATATAAAACAATTGATAGGATCATCTTTGGTTTCAGGAAATGAGGCAAGTCATATAAGACACCGAGTCTAGTTTTGATAATGTCCCCTCTTGTATAAGACCATTGATAGTTGATAAGTGTTGGATAGTTAGTTAGTAGATTCATGATTTGATTGAGGCTAAGATATCTATTCGTGTCTGATCAAAGTGTCAAACCTATAAAGGGACAACTTATTATGAGATGTATGATGTGGACCATGACAGACCCAAAAAACCCTAAGAGAATGACCTAGTGCCTCAGCGAGACATTGATGATGGCCTTGCCTACATAGTATGCATAGAGACATCATAGTTCAATTGACCTAGACCAAGGATAATTTATTATAGAGTGAATCATGATTGACTCAACTTGACCAACCCTAAGGGAGTGACCTAGTGCCTCGAGGGCTCATCCATGATGGACTTAACTACATGAATTTGTAGAGGCAATGCAGTTCGATCGACTTAGACTCTATGATTGACACTATTTTTGGATTTTGAATAGTATTTGATTTTTTTGATTTTTGGGAATATTTCAATGCTTTTGGCTTTTGGAAAGATTATTTGGATTTTTTTTTATTTTGACATGTTTTGTTTTTTGTGTTTGTGGAATAATGACCTATGATACCTAGTCCAAGATCCTATGAAGATGTATGTTAATTATTTTCCCCCCAGTCAGGTATAGGACTAATTATTAAGGAAAGATAAGGATGGACTTTATTATGACCGAACATGGAAAATGAAAGAGAAAATGTCAACTATTCTCAAGACAATAGAAGGATGACAAATATTTATTATGAATTGGTCTAGGAATGTGATTTTATTATGGATGATACACTATAAGTACCATGGCAAATGCATGTGAAAGATACCCACAATCAAGCAAGCAGAAATGCACAAGGACCCAAGGACAAACATGATCTTGCCTAATCAAGTTGAAAACCAATTAATAGGTGACATGATGATGTTGTTGTTATTGATATAAGATGGACACATATTGAAACAACATGAGGATTGGGAAAGATATATCCCACTAATGATAATGTGACTAAAGGATCATGGTTTACAACAAAGGTAGAAATAAATCCAAGGAATGTTTTGGATGATGTGCTAGGTTGCATGGAAAGATTGTACGGATTAGGCTTGTTGAATGTGGAATAACTTCTTTTCAAGATTGAATGGGATGATGGAGGAATGTTAGATAAATGGATTGGAGTCCTTAGACCACTGACAAGGAAAAACTAAGTCCAATGACATGTATGAAAGGATAATGTGTGCCTTTGGTAAAATATAGGAGACGTGAGGATTATTGGATGGAAGATTTAGAATATGATCTCCAAGGACTATGTCATATAGGAATAATTTATTTTCTCAAAAATATAGGTTTGTAAAATGTTATGTAGGCAATGGCATGATATTTCATGAATGATTTATGACCAGAATATTAACATGTCAAGAGTTTTCTCAAAGCATGATTATGTTTGTAACCCAGTCCTTATCAAGATCAAGGTAGGTAGGGAAGATGGATGGAAATGATATAGATTAGATGGATAGATGGAAATGTCATGAGAAAGGTATGGAAGATGAGAGAACTCACACCAAAGTATAATGGTCCACATAGATAATTTCTCACATGATGCCCTTTTTTTAGGTTTTCATCATGTACTTATCCAAAGCGACATAAGAATGATTTTCACTATTGGACGAATTATTTCTCTAAAACTATTTTAGTTTTTAGTTTTTTTTTGTATTTTATAGATGATCACTTAGTTTTTTGAATCCTTTAATGGTGTCGATTTAGATGTTGGTGTCATGATATGCCAACAGTGACCTTTATGGAGTAGTTTCCTTTCCAAGACCATAACACTTGTATACAACTGATGGATGTCATTGTAATCCTTTTCAATACTCTTGTTGACCTTATCGGTATGTGCGCATCGTGATAGAGTTCCATGGGAGTCCTTACGGTAAAGAGTTGTTGCAAAAATGTGATGGAATTTTGATGTGGGATTTTTAGACTTTAGGCGAGATGTAGGATTATGATGAATGATGGTAGGTGTTGATAGACTATTTGGAATTTTGGATATAGGAATTTTTATTTTCCAAACTTGGGGTGGTGGATGATGGAGTTTAAATTTTTTATTGGGATAGTGTTTGGAACCAACAATTTTATATACCTTGTGTGATGACCATTTTGAAGGAGGTGGACATTTTTTATATGTAGGAGACCTCTTTTCTCATGGGTCCACTTTTTTTATTGGATATTGGATTTTCTTTACTTGATCAATTTTTCTTTGGGATCCATTTTAACTTTATTGGTCCACTTGGATTTTTGCATTCAGTGGCCTTTGATATTTGATTTTAGACGTTAAATTTAGAAGACTTTTGTTTTTTATGGTTCCAATTGATAGGTTTAATTAATTTGGAATGATGGCTTATGGTGTGGACAGAAGGAGTGTTGTTAGAAATATTATGATAAGGACTACTCATGGCCCCTGTTTTGACATTTGTATTGGATAAAGTTTTTCCCAATATCATGGAGGTATCACTAACATCATTTGATTTGTTGATTGAAGAATAACCAAGACCTTGATGTCTATGATTTTCTTGAATTTCCATTAGTTCTAGAATTACTTACTCATGTAAACCTAGTCCTCTTCCTTGATACTCTATCCTCTGAAATATTCTATTTACGATGGGGTATTTATTATTTTGGAAGAAATATGCCAATCCATCATTTTTCATGTGGAAACCATTACTCAAATTTTTATCATTTTCAAGAAAGAATGCTTTGAAAAAGGTACATGATTCTAGTTGATACAATATCTTAGCTCCATTGATATGTAGGATAGCTTTCTAATTGATATCTTTGAACTAATTTTTTGAAATATTGGATTATGATGGTTCTTCAAAAGATATTGGTGCTTCCAAGTCGATGTAGAAACCATCCTTATGGTCATCACCATGGAGTCATGTGAATTTAACTATAGCTTGATCATTTGCAAATATATCTAAAGTAGGAGACTCTTGTTCTAGAGGCAGATCATCTATGTGTCCCATGGAAGAAATTGTCTCATCTGCAAAGGTGGGGGTGATCATAATATGGATGTCATGGAAAGGACTAAGATTTGATCAAAGATTGATTTATCATGGCTATTATGGTCACCTAGAGGGGTTTTTTGGCTAACTTGATCTTGATTTGTCTTGGAGTTTATTTCATCATGCTTTGGACCATGCTCTTGACATATATCCAATGATTTAGGCAATGGAATGATATGATTCTCTTTGATAGAATCAAAATTTTGGCATGGAAATAATGGAGTGTCGATAGGAAGATATTTTTTGGGGTTGGTAGGCAATGGACATGATGGAAAAATATGGTTGGATTAGCAATGTGATTGGATTACATAGCTTTATTTTCATATAGGGGTTGAACAAGTTCTTGTGCTAGTTTTCCTTGGAGAGAATTACTAAATGTTCCTTTATTGGATGGTATTCTAGATTGGGATGGAGTGGATGGAAATCGGTTAGTGAATGAAGGACTAGAATAAGATGTGGAGGCTATAAGATTTTCTTGGTTTTGTGATCAGAATCAAAGCATATGATATACATGGGAAATAAGGATTTGTGATATGGTTTGGGGTTGAGGAATAATTTGGATGGAAGATTGGTTCCCCTTGTCAAGATTACGATAAGGGTGATCAATGTATGTTTGATGGGAATTAGTGGTATGGATCATGTTAGTCAACTCCTGATAGTGAGGGTAGATGGATGGATAACTAGAGATTATGGATTGTTGGTAAGAGGGGTAGATGGGTGGTTGACTTGAGACTATGGGTGGTTGGTATGGAGGTGTGAGACGAGAATTGTCGGGGTGGGTGTATTACACTTGATCCATGATGAATCGAAGCATAATTTCTTCACTAAACCTCAATCTTACAAACATGATCATTCAAATTGAAAGTTTAAACTAAGCATTTATTGAAACGTAAAACTACAAACTATGAAAGCAATTAAATGTCTACTCTAACCCATTTGAAACTTATCCCGTTTTGGAATTGGAGTTGTGTAGATGTGGAAAAACAACCCTTTCCTAATCTCGTGATCAGTGAGCCTGTTTCAATTGATTCTATGGAAGAGAATTGATGAAACCATTGTGATAAATGGATGAAAACCTGATTTCTACTAAAATGAACATGTTGCAAACTATATTAACATAATTTTATGCTAAAATTTATTTAACTATGCAATTGCTAAGCTAATCCTAAGCTAAAACATGAAAAACCTAATTTATAAACAAGCTAAGATGGATGCATGGAAGCCATTAATGGAAGCTTAAAGCTATTATGCAACTAAAAATGAAATAAAACAAGCTTAAAGTGAGTAAAGTGAGAGTGTGAATGTAAGTGAATTCAACAACATAAGTTTGCAATTGAAAGATGGATCCATTTGTCTCCAAATAGGGTTCTATTTATAGAAGAGAAAATGAGAAATGGAGGGTTGAGATTGAAAAGATTAATCAACGGTCAAAGATGGAAGGAAGAAGAGGCATGGATCATGGATTCCCCTGGAGATAGAATATTCTTTGGAATATTCTCCTGGGTGAGGATAAAGATATTTTGTAAATTAAAAGAAATTTTTAATTGTGTAGAAAAGGAAATAAGGAATATTACATGGGAATATTTCACTTTTGGAGGAAAATTAGTTTAATTTCTAATTAAACAAGGTTTGGTCATGCAATTAGGGATTTTGAAGAATTAAAGTGATAGTCATTAGATTAAATAATTTAATGAATGGGGGGAGATGAAATGATATTTAATTAAATAACTTAGGGTTATTTAATTAAATTATAAGACTTAGGAAATTAAATTAAATATTTTGATTTATTTAATTTAATATGATGAAATGTTAGCGTGAAAGGGGGTGAATTAACCCAATTTGATGAATTAGGTTAATAAATGAAAATGATGCAATTAATTAATTAGCTAGGTTGATTCAACTAATTTAGCAAAAAGAGGATGGGTTTAAAGATGAAATGATGTTAGAATCTATTTCGAGTGCATGATATCATTTAGGAAATTTTTCAATGTCTACATTTTCCCCCTCTTTGAAGCAAGGTAATTGTTGCTTCAATTCAAAACATAACACTCTGTAGATTAAAAATGGCTGCCCAAATCAAAAAATAATTTTTTTATTATTTTTTAGATGCCCCAACGAAAGGATAAAGCTGATTCCCTGCCCCCTTGAGAAATCGGGTGAAATTTTTGAATTTTGGGTTGATTTCTCGGTAAAGGTTAAAAGCTACTCCAAGGGGTCCAAAAAGGCTATGGGATGCAAGAATTCTACCAAAAATGCAAAAAATGATGCAAAATTAGGTTTCGATTGGCAAAATTGGTGAATATGATGATAAACCCTAGCTTGAAGGTGAAATTAGGGCAAAAAACCCTATTTTTAAAGCATAAATAAGCCAAAAAGGGTCACTTTCAATTCATTTGTGCATTCACACCTTGAGGATTCTTGTTGTTTTGAGCTTTGACCCTCTGACGAAATGGCGCGCTAACAGCTTCCACAACACATTTTCGACCGAATTCGAGAGTATTAGCATATTCTAGGCTCAGGACTAATAGTATGTAACTCAAAACTTGAATTGAAATTTAACTTTTTGACACATTTATGATGTTTTTAATTCTAAACTATAGCGACGCCTGTTTGAAAATCGGCAATGCTAAAATGAATTTTAGCGACACATATGTATATGGTAATATTATTCGTGATTTAAAATTAGGGTTTCTAATTTTAAATGGTGATGCATGCTTATATAGCGAAACACTTTCCGATTTAGAAATTAGGGTTAGGGTTTCAAAAGCTTAAATCATGACACCCGTGTATTTGGAAATGCATCTTGTGATTTGCAATTTGAAATGCCTTCGAGCGTCACAATTTGGAATTTAAATATAGTGACGCTATTGTGATATTTGAGCTGAAAATTCCAAATGGAGTCAAATTTCTTTGATTTCCTAATGTCGTGCACTTTGTGGGTGTAAGAGATCATTCCACCACTAATGTCACATGAGCATAGACCCACAGTTTTAGAGCGACTAGGTGATTTTTCAGAGTTACATTAGGAGCACCTAGGAGAGATCGACCTTTGGTTTGTTGGATACGTGCCCATCATCAGGCCCATTTATCTATGATGAATTCCTAGTGCGAGAGATGGCACAATGAGACTTTGTCATTCCACCTTCTAGCAGGTGAGGCGACCGTGACCTTAGAAGATGTACGGTGTATTTTGTATTTGTCAATACATGGCGATCACATGATTTATGATGTTGATGTCAAATTTGATGCCTATCACGAGGTTATCGAGTTGGAGAAAATTTCTCTTGTTACATCATAGATTGACCTCGAGATGTATAGAGGTCATGTGCCCACCTTTATTTTAAAAAATTGCAGCCATCATTTCAATTTTGGTTACCTTGGACCGATGCAGCAGGGGATTCAACCCATGATGGGGCCTAGCATGGAATAGGATACTCTATAGGAGGACACAATTTCCATTAGGCCCAATTATGTTGGCCTCACTATATCATGATATGCATGACTTTGTTTACTACGACGATAGGGCCATTGATGCAAGGGTGACCTTGCTTCACATTTCAGCTTGGGAGTAGATAGTCATGGTCTGATCGATAGTAGAGATGGTAGATGTTGAGCCAGATGACCCTATGATTTGGTGATTCAGAGGTGCCATTACCTTATGGCACACTAAAAATATTGGGCTCGCATACTAGCATCGAGTTTTAGATGATATGATAGTGTTCTGATGGTGACCCTGGCTTCAGATGCCAATGTGGTAAGATGATGCACAATAGTTACTTTTCACCAGATAGACCTAGTACATGCAAGGTTAGGAGCATACTATTATCAAGAGGTATCTACCAGATAGTGTGGCTATGCATTTTGGAGAGCAACAGGACATACCAGATGATGCTTATAGGGCCATTTTTGTGAGGTTTGCTCGAGAAGTTCCCACATAGGGACCTATTACTCCAACTATGTTTGAGGCAGTAGAGAGCTTCAAACACTTGGCAGCTCAGCCATGGGCCTACAATTAGGTTCCATAGTAGCCACCCATTCAACAGTAGCAGCCTCCAAAGTAGAAACCTCCACAAACACCACCACTACATGCCAGGGATGTACAGATCCAGTAGCTACAATAGCAGGTGCAATTTTTGACAGGTGAGTGGAATCAAGCCCACCAACAAATTTTGGCTATTATTATTGAGCGAGACTAGGCCAAACAACAGGTGGTGGTCATGACCGCAGAGAGAGATCATGCCAAGTAGCAGTTACAGGTTGTGACTACTGAGAGGGATCATGAAATTGGGCGACAACATTAGATAGAGGTTATAATAGCAGCCTCATAGGGTAGGACAGTATCAATGAGATTATATAGAGAGGTTGTGATAGAGGCAACCTATTATATGATGCACTATCATCATGATGTTCCATAGGCCCTAAAACAACCAGACTTTTCTCAGAGGAGCGATGCACGGCCTAGAGTTGAGGAGTAGCCATAAAGGCAGGTCAATAAGGGAAGCAACCATCAGGGCTAGCTTGAGTGTACAGACACTTTTTGTGCTTTTTTTGCCCCATTCTTTGATACTGTAGACATGGAAAATTGATCAACACACTTGATCTTGATTACTAACATCATCTCATCCCGAATCATACTCTCAGCTTGTCATCACTTTTCATCCCTTAATTAAATAGATCATTATCTATTTAATTAGGTCTTTGTCCAATGTTGATTAAATTAATCAATTTAATTTAATTAACTCTATATCTCTGTTCATTTAAATAATTCATTTTATTTAAATTCAAACTCTAAAGTCTTCTTATTAAATTGAATAAATTAAACGTTATTTAATTTAATCTAACATTATCCCATTTAGTTAAATAAATCAAAACATTTATTTAATTAAACCCTTCCTCTCAATTCTGATTTAAATCAACTCATAAATTTAAATCTAAATTGTCACATCTCCTAATTCCTCGTTACATTAATTAATATTTGATTAAATTAATCTTAAAACATGTCCCATCCTCTAGCTTTTACCACTTGCACATGAAAATAGATTTAATTCATTTATTAAATCTCTATTTTCTCTTCACATGGCATAAAAGGAGAATATTCCCTCAAATTTGAATTCAAATTCAAGTGGACTTAGTCCTTCCAACAAGGCATTTATTTCACCTTACAAGTCTTTTTTCGTTGAGCCAAGTGACATTAACTCCATTTCTCTCTCCCTCCAACAAGCCAACATTCAAATTTCAAATTTAAATCTCATAGCATTTATGGGCACATTCATCAAAATGTGCTCATTCCTTCACCCATTCACATCTTGACAAGTGGCACTTGGCTATTGGATGTTAAATGATCTCACATTGCTCAATCTCACTCATTCTTCCAAATTTCAAATCTATAAATGAGAGACTCTTCCTCTCATTCATCATCCACAATCCAAGCAAGTCTACTATACTTTATTTCATCCACAATTTTAATGCAAAGTTATTATCTTCACATTAGAGCAAGTTCATATCATTTCTTGAGCATTTGCCATCACCATAGCTAGGTTATTGCAGGTTTTCTCAAGAACTCATCTTGTTCTTCATCAACAAAGTTGATCAATCTCCATCAAATCATCAAGCTTACTAAGGAGTTGGGAAAGGGCCAATTTCTACACATAATTCGCACCAATTTTCCCATGGGATCAATAGTTTGATTTGCATTGAATAGGATTTGTAGCTTTTGTTCATATTTGTTTGTGTTCTTCATCTCATTTCTTACTCTTTGCAATTATAAATGGATTTCATGGGGAATCTTGATTCTCACTTGCATTTGATCTACCATTATGTTTGTTTGCTATGTTTGTGTAGGTATAGGATTGGGGTTCACATTTTGGCGCTAGAAGGAGGGCTGATTTGAAGAACTTCATCACATTTTTCCAAAAATCCGTCATTTTTTGAGATTTTTTGTGCCTACAGAAAATTGCACTGCTCACAGTCTAGCGACACCAAATTGCACCACGATCAATCAAGCGACGCTATATTGCACCACTCCAAACTCCAAACTCTGTCACTGCAGTCTTCCCGACCATAAAATTCAAATTTCAAACTACGTCGTGAGTTTCTAAATTCCAAACTGTGTTGTTGGGTCAAATAGCACCGCGATCACAGTCACTATTTTTTTGTAGAGCGTCACTCTCAGTCATCAACAATGCTATATAGCACCACTCTCAGTCATTAGCGGCACTATATTGTATCGGTGGCCTTCTCAAATTGCATCGCACCCGCGGATTGCGCTGCTAGATTTGGGTAAAAGGCGATTTTGTTATGAGGTGGCATGTGGATTGCCAACCGATCCGAGGTGGGTTGGTGGCCATTTTGGCACATTTTTGGGGCTTGAAACTTTTATCTTGGCCCTCAAAATGGCAATTTAGTGTTTTTTTCTAGTTTTTTAAAAGTCATTTTTGTTAATAACTCAAAGTTCATGTTTCAAATTTAGGATGTTAGTTGGCAATTCATCCTATCTTAGTTTTAGAAAGTTTTTGGGAAAAAACAAGACTCTCAAAGTCATGCATGCAAAATTACCAAAAATGGCAAAATCTGACAATTGTTAAAATCTGCTAAAAGAGGAAATTTCTTGATCAAAAGTGAAGGAAGGAAAATGAAGGCCAAGGGTTCTTTATGATGTTATCATCTCATTTTATTAAGTGTTTTTTAAACACTTTTGGGAGAACTTATAATCCCTTTCTAAGGATTTGATTGCTTTCATGCTCTTAGGACACTAAATTTCCTTTTGGGCTCTAAAAAGAACACTACAAATTTTCTTTCAATTTTGTAAACAAAGGGCTTAAGAAAACTTTAAAAAATTAATAGATTTTGTTTAATGATTAAAAATTTAACAATTAAAATCCCACATTTGATTTGGTGCTATAAAAAGAATTCACTTTTGCTTTGTGGACTTAAAATGAACAAGTGTTATTTTTGTTTTGTAATTGCTTACTTAAAGTAATACCATCAAAAGGATGTATGCACTTCTCTCACACCTCACAGTGATCTTGAGAATAAAAAGACATTTTGGTGATCTTAAGTTGAGTAAATTAATTTTCTCCACATTTCATTTTGGGATTAAAATTGAAAAAAACGTCTTGGGAGTTAGTGGAACATGTTGTGTGTGTTCTCCCTTTATTTCTAAATGAAGGTTGATCGAATTAGGAATATGTTTGCTCACTTTTATTTATCTTAAAGGGATTGCCTTGTGCGAAAAATTTCTCACCCAAGGGAATGACCCAACCGGTAACACACTAAAGCCAAGTGTATTTCCAGTTGGGATATAAAAGTGGGTACAAGAACAAAGGCCAATATCACACAGTTGACTCTGACGAGAAGGGAAGCAATGGTCTCTCACCACATGGTTCAATCTCCACAAATGGAAAGTCCAAATTAAAACCCCTTGTTTAGCAAAGGCCAAAATCCTAATCTATTTGTTCGTGTAAGAGGTCATGTCCTTTGAAGCCACCCCACGTATACATGCGGTTCTATTGTAGAGATCCATGGGAGTTTCATGGATACTGATGTTTGGTTGTCCCGAGAAGCGAGTGCACTGTAAGGGGGAGCCTGTGTGGTCAAGCATCTAATCATCCGAAATAAATATGTGCAGCTAGATTTATCCAAGTGGGATCTTAACAAATATTATCTTCATCCTAGGGTTGTGCATGTTCTTGGAATCAAAACACTTTGTTTGGATCTAAAACAGTGGAAAAAAAACATTCAACAAATCATCATAATTTCAAACCCTTTGAAAGAACAAATACCTTGGAGGTTTCCACATGTTACTGCTTGTCCCTAGGGGTTCTTATCTCTAGAAGGCTTCTAAACATTCAGACATCTCAATTTGTTTCTCCCAAAGTCAACACTAGGAAACCTTTTCCTTGATTTCCTTGATTTCCACATGATGCACTTTGTGGGATGAAAGAAAATTAGGACATTGGAAATTCAGCTTGAAAAACTAAGAAAGAAGTGATTGTGGTAAAAATCAAGTCATTAATCAAGATTAACCCCAATTGAACCCCACAAATTTCCTTACAATCTTTTGTCTTATGGTTTTCCATGTGAACATTGATCTTTTGGTTTGAAATAATCTTAGGGAAAAGCATGTTCTTCAATATCTTGGTCTAGTAAACAAGTCCTCTTAGGTTCATTTAGGATCAAAAATCAAACACTTCACCCATCTCAAACATCAATCTAATCCCATCTCGCCAATAAACTCTTGGGAACTTTGAAAACATCACTTATGCTAGACTTTTAGGAAAAATCAAAATCACCTTGTTTGACTTAACACACTTAGTCAAATTATCAATCCTCTTGAGTGAATTTACCTCTAGCATAACACAACTTCTTAAGTTTGCAAGTTCAACATCACCTTGTTTGGCTTAACACACCTAGCCAAATTATCCTTTTGTGTACAAGTTTACTCTAGGATAACACAACTTCTTAGGGTTTACAAGTTCATCATCACTTTGTTTGGCATAACACACTTAGTCAAATTATCCAATTGATTATCACTTTCTTTGGCTTAACACACTTAGTCAAATTATCCAATCCAAATTCACCTTGTTTGACTTAACACACTTAATCAAACTATCCTCAATCAAAATCAAATCAAACCAAGTCCTAAAGTCTAGCATTGATCCAAAGTTCCTAAAAGTTCAAGCACCCATATCATTCACCCCTTTCATCCTTCATCTCATCATTGGTCCTAAACCCCTCAGAGGTCGACAAAGTCAAAACACAAGAAAAACATGGAGTTTAAACTCGACTCATACATCACGAGTAATCCAAGTCAACCAAACTATCCAAGTGTCGCAATACCAATTGCTTATCGAAACTCACATTTATGTAATCCATACATGGCATCATTATCTCCTCCAAACCTCAATGGTACAACAAATGTGAGCATGCCCAATCTAAATTTTGGAACACCTTTTCCTTTGGTAGATTTAAAGAAAAGTCCAAACCTACGAATCTATCAACCAAACAATCAAGGCATGAGCCTTCCTCCTTTACCCACTAACCATCAACTGAATCAAAACATCATATCAAAACCCCTCATTTTTCCATCAACATCACAACAAATAGATGTCAACCATCTAGGCTACCCCAACTTTCAACACATCCACCATTCCTCAAATCTCTCAAAGCATAGTTTGCCAAGGACCAAGAATCTTGATCACACCATCCACAACTCAAACCCCAATCACCAACACAACCGTTTCGATCATCACAATGTTCAATGCCATCCCCAATCCACCACCGGTACCGCCCAAAGTTAACATGATGAACTCATTCATCACCAGGATTCAATAAATTCAACAAGCTACCCATCAAAGGGTACTTCAACAAAATCAAAAATTTGCACAAGCTACACAAGTCGCACAAGCCGCACAAGCATCCCAACAAGCACAGGCTCAAGCTCAATTCCAACACCAGGCTCGGTAGGCACAAGCACAATACTGAGAAAAATTTTAAGCAATCCATCAACAAGTGTATCAACAAGTCCTACAATATTTCCACGCACAACAGCAAGTAGCTCAATAGAAAGCCCAACAACAAGCATTGTTGGCACAACAACACGACCAACAACAAGTGTTGTTGGCTCAGAAGAAAATGCAAACATTACTCACGCAATAGAGCTTGAAACAAACTCCCACCACAATCGTTGAAAATGGTGATCAAGATCCTTTGACCAATGATCATGTTGAAAATGTCTCTACATCACCTAATGAGTTAGAGGACATATCTCAAGAATTTATTTCAAAGCATGATCAACATCTTTCACCAAGGTCTAGCAATGATCCTTTCCAAAACATATGGACATCCTTTGACCTCATGAAATTTGAGAAACTTCATGTTTCTAATGAAGATATCCAAGAACCCTTTATAAGCAATCCATTCTTTGAAATTGACCCATGTTAAGAACTTGATCCAAAGCATGTCAAAAGCAATTCCAAAATTATTTGGGATTAAGAATTTATATCTCCAAGCTACTACAATGATATAATGGACACTCTCCTATCTATATGAGATGATCACTTCCACATAGCACATACTCTTCCATCTATCATGAGATGCTTCTTGTGGATGGACATGTAGATGGTCTTCATTCAGAACAAGATTCCTTTACTCCCTACATTATTACACAAAAAGAGAAAGATATTGATTCCTACAGTCAAACTCAGTTGTCAACATCAAGATTAGATATATCCCAAGTTCAAACTGAGGACATCATGTATGAAGATATCCAGCATTATCCGCTCAAGGAAACAGGTCAGACAGAACAAGATATTTCAGAGTCAACAGAGCAGAAAATTGAAATAATGTCATCTGCAGTGGTCATTTATCAGAGAATGTATTCTAAACAAGACATCTTGAAACAGGGAGAATCAAAGAAAAAATATGCTACTACCACCATACTGGGGGCAACTTCATCTCAAGCAAACATCAATATAGGGGGCACAAATAATTCCTATGGTGAAACTGATGCTAATACTACAACCAACCATGTCATAAATCTCCATCCACCCATCACCCCATCCATGAATTGGGACCAACATCAAAAGAAAGATTTGAATCAAAGCATGAAGAACATCATCAAAGGAAAAGAAGTAGTGAAGCATGAAGGACAAATCAAATACAAGTGGATACCAAAGAATACAAAGAAATATTATCCCTATCAAACTCCATTAGTCTAAGAAAATATGGGAAAAAAATAAAAAAGGGAAAACTATCCATCAAAGATGTCCAAAAAGGTAAAATCAGGCTTCTCAAGCAACGTACAAATTATATCGAGTTGCTGGTCCTAATTCCATGCACACTTTCGTATCCACCCATCATTGTTCATCTTCCCAATTTTGGAGAGTCAAAGGTTCCAAGTTATCAACCAATCCATATTTTATTACTAAACACTCTCCACCATCCATGCCTCCATGCATGATATCCAATTATCACATTGACCATGTATTGGCAACAACCCTTCATCATAAGGATTCAGAAGGCACTCTATCGCGATGTGCGCACAAGGACAGAGTTAACTCCGATATCAACAAGGCAGATCAGAATTCTCAAAAGTTGCATTCAAGTGCATGTATCTTAGCAAAGAAACTTCTTCAAGTAGGATATCAATGGAATATTATGATAGAAGCATCAACATCAGCACCACCAGGTGGTTCAGCATGAGCTTAAAATCTTTCAGAAAAAACAAAAAAAGGATTAAAAAAAAATAAACAGTAAAGAAAAAAATCGTCCTCTAGTGAAAACCACTTCGGTGGCGCTTTGGACAAGTACCATGATGAAAACTTGGAAAACAGGTGTCATGTGAAGAATTGAGCATCTATGTGCACCATTTCAAGAGAAAGCATCTTATCACATCCATAATAAAGCCAACATTCCATCCATATCATTCGTTCGTCTATGAACCATTTATCCAATCTATTTTCATATATCTACATCCATCTTCCACCTTATCTTGATCTTGAAAAATTTTGGTGCACACTTTACACTTGCTTATGGTAAACATCTTGACAGGGGTCATTTTCATTGATCCCATCCTACCCAATATTATTTGAGCCTTCAAGCATTATCCGAATGAGAATCCTTTGTTCAAACACCTTATCTTGTCACAAGATAATCCTTGGCATCCTTTGCATGCTTACCATACCCATCCATCCATCCATCTATCCAAGAATCCACCCATGACCTTTCAAACATTGCTAGACACTGGGGGCAGATATTTACATCTTGTTTCGAGAATAAATATTGATATATATCCTCCAACTTATGTGGCGATCCGAACATTAGAAACCATAAAATCAAATTGGTCAAGCATTTGTGAGCATAAATCCAAAGCACTAGCCCATGGTATATTTTGAAAAGACATTGTTCTTTATCAAGCTTTATCTTTCATCAAATATCAATCTAAACAATCAATATCAGTGGCATCTAATGTGTACTTCAATATCACATCAAATCATTCAAACAATTTTATTCCAAATCAAGCTTCAAAATTCGGATCAGTCAAAATCCAACCAATCCATCATCATCTTGGGATATCCTTCCCAATCCTTGTATTTCTTAACACTATCCTTGCATTGTTGTGTATCCTCAACAATTTTATCATCATGAATTCATCATCATCCTCATGCTTCTTAACACTATCCTTGCATTGTTGTGTATCCTCAACAATGTTATCATCATCAATCCATTGATCCAATCAATCAACCTTAGCTTGGTCAGTAAAATCCCAAAACAGAGCACTGATATCATCACATATCCATATCCAAATTGTCAAAATCATAAGAAAAGCCCAAAAACATCAGAAAATCAAAAATCCAAAAACATTCAAAAAACCCATCAAAACATCAAAAATATCCAAAACATTCAAATCATATCAAAATCAAAAAGTGGCATCATCTTATCCAAACTACGTCATCTCTGAGCATGAACATAGGCAAGGTTGATCGTTGATCATCCCCCGAGACTCTTTATGTCAGTTCCTTAGCCATTTGACTAGGGATAACTTTAGTGGCGAATCTTTGCCAATTGGCGAATTCTAGGAATCTGGAACTTCGAATTTGGAAAATCTACCGTATCTACAAGGTGTTCAAATCACCAGGAATTCATGGACTATCGGTCCAATGCATGTCCATTCGCCAGCAGTTTTTTTTTACGAGGCATATTTAGGCAATAAATTCGCTTTAACAGAATACGTGTTTCCAATGCACCGATCAATATTTTCGCCTGGAATCCAGGGGAGCATGTCAAAGTCACCAACATATTCGCCAATACTATTAAAACAACATTATATGAAGACCCATTTCGCCAATTAAAATTTACAAATAGTTGCTTGTGAAGACCCATTTCGCCAATTAAAATTTGTAAATAGTTGCTTATGAGGACCTATTTCACCTTGACAATTTCAAGGTATCATTGTATAAGCACTTGAGATTCGCCAAATTTTTAACATACCATTTCAAAATCCCACGAAATTCGCCAAATATGGATTGATATAAATACAATTGAAACTATTATTTTTTCTTACACATTTTGTTCGGTTTTACACATTTTGTTTGGTTATGAACTTCTGAGGTTCTACTTCTCAATTCAAAAGTCAGCAAAACCCAAAAATGTAGACTCAAAGGTGAGTGATCACTTCTTCATACTGTTATTAGTTATTAGACTATTAGTTATAATAATAAGATTTCTTTATCTATTTTCCATTCTTGCTTCAATATTAAACATAATTTTAAGTAGGGAATGGGATCTATATTCTCTGTTGGTCTATCCTTCTTAAACAAGAAGACATTTTTTTCCAGCTTTTATTTAAAGTGAGATCAATATGTCGAGCAGCAAGGGTAAGACTCCTGAGCAGGTGGGTAATGAAGAGACTGGGAGGCCATCAAAATTCCCAAAATGGGGAGGTACCATACAATATTACTTTGGAATTGGAAAAGCTTCTAATCCATCAGATCAAGGTGGAGCTACACCATCAACTCTTCCACCAAATATTATTGAAGATGGAGATACATCATCAACTCTTCTGCCACAGGAAGGTCAACGTGAGATTGTTATTGTGTTAAATCAAAATGTATCAAATGAGGATGGCAATTCCGCATAAGATGTTCCAAGGGATTCCCTAGATAGCCAGAATGAGATAATCGAATTGGATGAGGATGATTTCGATAGCAAGAAAAGAAAAGGCAAAGCAAAATTGGGGCACGAGTGGGAAATGACAAGGAATTTTCAAATTGGTTGGTTGTCGAAGTACCCATTCCTTGAACCAGTGGGGGTATCAAATGAAAATTATATTGAAAGGGAAACAAAGGTCAGATGTAAGATTTGTAGTTGGAAATGTGGAAGAGACAAGACAATGCGGCTAAAGCTTGACACTATAGAAAAGCATATCGGAAAAGTTTACAAAAAAAAAATCATAGACCGAAAGGAACAATCAGTCGTACAATGGAAATCAAAGGAAGAATGTCTTCATGTTAAGTATGCCACAGATTATGGAGAGCATAACCATAGAATGTCGAAGATTAATAAATGTGAAGGTACACTTGAGGCTCATTTTGGAAAAGCCATGGCAGCAGCAAATCTGTCAAAAACTGTTCAAATGAGTGTTGTTTTTCATATATTGTCCAGGGGGCGTCCTATGATAGACTACCTAGAATATTTTGATTTATTATCTTATTTGAGTGTTCCACACTTTCTCTTCTCACATTGGTCAGTAAACACTGGATGGGAATTGGCGAACTGTCTTGCTGCAGTGCAAAAGCAAGATTTAAAGGAGAAATTAAAATAGTCAAATTTCATTGCATTATCTTTAGATGAAGTTACTGCGGTAGACAATACTTCTTGGGTTTGTATGCATTTGTATACTGTAGAACAACATGTTTGCCAAGCTCATCTTCTTTGTGTTTGTAAAATGAAGGACAGTTCAACATTGCAAAATCTATTTGAACTAGTCAAGAAATCTTTGAATGAAATTGCAGGTTTGGATGAGTTGACAGTTGCCAAAAATTTGGTGTGTGTAGGAGTTGATGGAGCTGTAGTGATGCAAGGTCAAAGGAGCGGTCTTTGCACAAAGTTACAAACTAATTGTGCACCACACATGCTTGGCATTCATTGCATGGCCCATAGAATGAATTTAGCATTTAAAATTGTAAGCAAGTTTCCAACGGTATCAAAAGTTGAAAATCTAGTTCGCAAGATCCACGCATACTTCTGTCGAAGTCCCAAATGTTTCCTTGAATTTCAACATTTTGCTAAGGGAATAACACCTGGAAACAAGCTTCTCAAGGATGTCGATACCAGATGGATCTCCCTACATGGACCAATGCAACGAGTTCTTTCAGAATATCAATCCTTGATTGGGTTGATGTACGACCATCACAGCACAGTAGACAAAGCTCCTGAACTCTTACATAGGTTAAGCGATATAGAGACACTCTTGACTTTAGCTAGTCTTCTCCCCATGCTGGATGAGATGAACAATCTTATGAAGAAAGCCCAAGATAGAACTATGTATATTTATGAATATTCCAATCTACGTAAACTTACATGCTTGGCCCTCGATCATCTATATCTAGATCTAACACAAGAAGGCGCAAATTATTTGTTGTAGCAGAAATTACTGATTTGAATAATCCTAATAATTATTTACAGTTTAATGCAAGTGGGCACTTATTTATTTGTGTACGTGGATATGAGATACCAATGTACCATTGTAAGACAACCAGGTGCTCTAGAAAAGAAGTACCTGTTAACGAGGAAGATTTTAACGACATTGTTAAATCTGTTAGTGATAATTTGAAGGAAATTGCAAAAATCTCTTTCCTCAGAGATTCATGAAAGATTCCCTCGACATGAAATACTTGAAGCCATGGGTATTGTGTATCCTCAATTTTGGGTAAATCGAGATAACCCAAAATATTTTCATGATCAAGTAAAAATCGTGATCGAACAGTTTTCGAAAAAGGTAACATACAATGAGCAGGCAATAGAAGGAATTTTAAATGAAAATAAGCTTAGAAAGCAATGTCAGAGTTTTATAGTAGATATGAGGGACCAGACTGATTCCATGGGCAAGGAGAAGGCCTTTGAACCGGGATCAATAAAAAAGGTTTGGACAAGCTTAGGTCAAAGTGAAATATTGTGTGGTTCGATGTCAGAATATTTCAAACTTGCTGATTTATGTCAAACAATGATATTGGGGTCGGTGGAGGATGAGAGATTTTTCAGTACATTGGGGTTTTTGAAATCAAAGTTAAGAAACAAACTAGACAAGAATTTGGAACATTGCTTGAGGATGAAAGGAACTGCTTATAATGTCAAAAAAATTCCTTTTGATAGGGCACTCGCAATTTGGAGGTCCACATGTGAAAGAAGAGGGGTCGGGTTGTGCAACATAGCCTCTCCAATTCCAAGAGCCTTCGGTACTGGTGGTGGTACTAGTGGCAGTGGCAGTGGCAGTGGGCCTGGGATAGATCAAGATGACAATGATATTGAAATTGACACAAATCAAACAATGAATGTTGATTTTGACACACAGGCCGGACAAAGTGCAGAGCAGTCTCCAAATCAAGTGACTCTTTTACTTTATCTGAAGATGAGCATCAGTTTGAGGACCCTAACTCTGTTTGGGAAATGGAAGAGAATTAGCAGGTTTTAGGTATTTTTACTGCACTTCTTGAATCAGTTTCCATTGTTCCAAAGTCCAAACTGTAGTTGATGATATTTTATATTCTATTAAATGAAAATTGTGAATCATTGCACTTCAATTTCATGATATCTTATAATCTTATTTTAGATTGCACTCAAGCACTGCATGAATCATATTCCAAATAGTAGTTGATGATTTTTTATATTGTATTCAAATAAATTGTAAATCATTACACTTCAAGTTCAGGAATCAGGATATTTTATTTAATATTTTATAATGCACTCCAAGTCTCCATGATATTTTATATTATATTGCACTTCATGAATCATATCAGAATTTTTAGTCAAAACATAACAGAAGCTAACAGACTAACAGTTCAACATCCATAACTTAGAAATGAACAAAATAACCCTTGATCATTTTATTAAAAATAATGATATGTTTATACAATGGAGAGACATGAGTTCGAAATGAGTAATTTCCATTCAGATGCTAGTACTGTCCTGAAACATCAAACTCTAATGAGTTTAAAACCTACTACAGAATGACTGATGCACTGGCCAGCCGCCAAACCTCAAGAAACTTGTGCCAAAAGTGGCCCAAAACTATCATCAAGACAACCAAAATCTGTTATAACTTTGTGGTAAAATAGTACGGAGGAAAATTACTTAATGTCGATCGAATTCAAATCCCAATCGTCGATCCTTCACTTTCATCAGAGCATCAAACGGATGCCTTCAGAAAGGCTGATGTAATCTCCATCTCAGCATGACGGGCCCACTAGTGACCACACTATGCATCGCCAAAGGAATACATGTGGCACTCGCCCGTGATATCACAATCAATAAACACCTTGCATCTTTTGATCACGCGATGGCGGGCAACCGTTGATCTTTGTCATCAGCAATCATGTTCATTCATAATAGTCATCATTGTTGAACATAACCACCGAGCAACTTTTTCATCAAGATTATAACACCTCCATTGATTCTAAGCACGTGCATCTCGCGGCCACTTTAGTAACCTACCATATAATGTATATCTTTGGGTTGGGTCTTTTCTGATGTTACCTTTTTGAGGGTAGTTTCAAAACAATTTATGTCCCATTGAATTGTCTAGGCCAGGCCCCTTTTAATAAAAATGCTAAATATTTCACCTAACCTTTTATTTCTCAAGTTTGGGACGGACCGTGCCCTATGTTTTAGAACAACTTTGAGCCATTGTTTGTCATTGTCCTAGGCAATGTCCCCTTCCCCTCTTTTATTTCAAGTAATTGTATTATTTTGCAGGGGTTATTTTTAGTGACCGTCGATTTCCCTACGGTTGATCTTGACCGTTCCCCGTGATATCGTGATGACATCACTGTTGGTTTCTTGGTGATTGTGATATCACGGGCGGGCGCCACGTGTCCCAGATTGCCAATGCTGAAAAGGAGTAATTAAAGTGCTTAATATTGTATCAGACTTTAGTATGTTATAGAGTGGGTTACTAAACCAGATGTGAGATGCATGTGCTCGAGATTGATGGCGATGTTCTAACCTTGATGAAAAGTTGCTCAACGGATAGGTTTTGGTGTTGCAGTTGCTGCTCACTATTGTGAATGATCATGATCGCTGATGGAGGGAATCAACGGTTTCCCGCCATCGCGTGATCCTAAAGTGAAGGGTGTTTAGTGATTGCGATATCACGGGCAGACGCCACGTGTATTCCTTTGGCATTGTGTATTATGGTGGGCCCTCGATAATGACATGGAGATGTTGTCAGCCTTTTGAAGATGGTCATCTGATCATTGATGATCTGACACGAACAAGAGATCGACAGCGAGGATTTAAATTTGCATCTAATACGATTGAAGTCATTGGCGCGGCATGCAAGTGAGCTTTAATGGCAGATGAGACGTCTACTGGCCATTTTTCATCGGCTTTAAGTAGTTAATTCCATTATATCTTCACCACAAAGGCATTCAAATGTTTTCGAAGTGGTCCAGCGCCATGGATTGAGTTTTTCAAGCAATTACAACAAGGTTTGGTTTTCTGCAAGGCGCGAAATCTCGTGAGTTACCTTTTATGCCACGGTTTTTGTTTGAATGTGTTTTTTGTGGAGGGTTGTATTTTGTTGGTCAGGGGTCTTGTTGATTAAGACTATAAGGTTATTGGTTCTTTTTAATTGTGGGAAATTGTGAAGTTCTGGTGTAATTAATTTTTGGTTGCCCTAGTTTATTCAAGAATTTGATTTTAGGAGAAGCCCCAGTTGTTCAAAATGGCACCATCAAAGTAGCATTCTTGCCATATTGATTATTTGCAAAGGAATTTATACGACAATTTCCTAGATCAATTCCTGCTATCAACGATCGACAAGAAGAGGGGTTTGGTTTTAATGAATGGGAAAGCCTTAGGCGAGGGACTAAGGTGGAAAACCTATAATATTGCAGATGTTAGGGTCCAAATGATAGGCCTAGAAATGTTTAGGGCAGCGAAATGTGCCTCATCCTTATTGTAATGGCTAGAAGTACGATATGGGGAAACTAGTTGTACCAAATGTATTTCCTGATATTTACCTACTTAGAGCAGTGGTAGCGCGATATGATCCTGTTACAAGGATTATCAGGGATAATGATGGTGGGGTTCTACTAAATATAAATGCAGATGAGATTCGACAGGTTTTCGATTTGAGTGAATATAGCCCATTCTTAGTCTGGGTAGATTTTGAGGAAATGAAGCAGTAATATGCCAAGTCAAAGCCTCTTTTCATATCAAAATTGCTTCCTCCTCATTTAGCCAAGGCAGGAAGTTCAACGATTCACATCAGCCCAACTGATCAGGAGCCTTTCAGGCTGAGTTGTTTTGTTGATCACTTCATAGCAACATTTTATTCACTTTTCCAAATTTTAGGTTTCAGCCCTAATACTGTGATGCCCATTGCTTATATGTTTATGGGGGCTCAGATTCAGCATCCCAATTTTTTTGTAGTATACGACTATGCATATTTTCTTGCTGAAAAGATACATGAGGGTTTGTTGAAGTTGCATATGGGGGACACTGGTACTCCTTTCTTTTGGTACTCCCTATTAATGCATATGTTCCTATACAAGAATGTCAACTTCTTCTCAGAGAAAATGGTGCTGAGGCAAGAAGTGAATTTAGAAAGATTACAAGTACAAGTTTGCAGTGTAGATTTGTCTTGCAACAGGGGAGGTGCTAGCTTTGTGCAGTTTGATAACTGTTTTGCTTCCAGAATTAGAGCTAGATTGGTGGTAAATGTGCCAAGGTTCCCTGAGGATTTGCACAATTTCCTCCAACCCAAAGTGAGGAAGCCTAATTTGAAGGTGTGCCACAATTGGGGTGACATCATCTTATACCCTGTAAGCACTGTCCTAAGGGTTTATGGTTTCCAGGGAGCTCCTCACATTCTCCCATATAATGTACCATCAAGGATGGGATTTTCTGAGGTCATGTGGCAACTAGGTTGCATTCATGAGGATAATTTGACATGGAAAGGAAAAGGGACTTTGTTCCCTGATTATACTGTTGTTTCTGATTTTGTCTTTTCCAAGGGAGGATGGGTCCACTTTGGAAGATTTTTTGATGATTATCATTTGAAGAGTGGATATAAGAGGCAGCATGACCCCGAGGGATTCTTTGCCCTATTCAGGCAACGAATTAAAGGTGGCAAGTTTGCACATGTTTTCAATTTTCCTGAGGATCTAATCAGAAATGAGTTTGATTTGAGCAGGTAGGAATTGAATAAAGAGAAATGCATTGCCTATGAGAAACTGCTAGCTATGGTGCATAAAATGGATCCAAAATATGATCCACTGATGGAGTTCACTCCATTTCACAAAAGAATAGATTTCTTAATGAATAACTTCAAAGATATCATGAGCGCCTTGAAAACCAAGAAAGTCAATTTGGAACTAGACTTGGGAATTCAGAGATTGGAGGCAAGGCCTAAAGAAACAAGGCCAACTTATCAACCACCAGAGGACAGGCCTCTATACAAGAGGAAGAGAGATGATAGCAGTGATGAGGAGGTAGGAGATAAAAGGGGAAAACAAATAATGCACGCATCATCACAACTGGGTCAAGGGATCAAGAAACCTGGAGGGATGAGGATTGTGGACCTAGATTCACCACCGATAAAAGATCTTGTAGAGTTACTATCAGAGCCAAGCCTAAAGAGGCAAAGGGTTGAGGAAACACAAGAGGATTTGATGGATGAAATAATTATAACTAATCAAGACATGCAGCTTGGTATCCCTTCTCCTCCTAGAACAACACAATTGGTGTTAATTGATATGGATATAAAGGGGCAGTGTGTACAGGATGCCAGGATGGAGGCCTGTAAGGCATTCCTGGATGATGATTCCTTCGTGAAGACTCATGTATTCTTGCAATTAATTTGGAGAATGAAATTAGAGGAATATCAAGATAAATTCAAGAGGAGAGAGTCAAGACCTGATAGGTCTGAACAGGAGAATGATGATGAAGTTAAGGCCGAACTAATGGAGGAATTCAAGAGCATTACTCCTGAGGAGGGAAGGAGACTTGTGACTCAAGCTGGTGTCTTAATTCATCCTGAATGGGATATGGCTGATGCTGTAGCATTCAATGCTATCTTGTAGTCTAAGCATCTTGTGCAAAATAGTGAGGAAGAGGTTAAGGCACCTTTGCAAGACTCTGCTTTTAGTGAGGAATATGAAACTCTGGCCATATGGGCATTGGCACCCCAGGGTAGAAAACCAAATGTGGCTGATATTGGCCTAAGTCTAAGGGGAGGGCTCATCATCAAGAGAGCTTCTGAAACCTCAACAACAAAAGCCCCAAGCTTGACATTGAATGTGGCCAAATTGGCCCAAAAGACATTGATTTGTGATGGCTTGGACTATGACTTGCTGGTGAGTAGTATGGATAAAATAATTAATACCAGCATATTCTTAGAGTCTTTTGAGAGAGAGGCTAATTAGGTTGCGGTGAAGTACACACCTTATGATACTAGGGTGATTGAGGTGGGGAATTTTAACTGGCCAACGGATGAGGAATACTAGAAATGGGTGGACAAGTACTTAACTGAAGAGGAGTAAAATAGTGTCTATTACCGGAAACTAACAGCTCATCAGTTATAGTATAACTGATTATGGTCTATTAATAATTGACCAATGACATGAGTAATTTCTGGCCCGATGCTTGTTTGCTCCTTCATTTTCTATAAGAAGGATTTCAAGGCCAGAAATAGGGGTTGGCAAGTCAGATATTTTGAGGTCAAGTCTAGGTATAGTTGCAGAACAAGTTTTAGGTCTATGAAGATTTGATGTTTCACAATAGTACTAGCATTTGAGTTATGATGTTATATTTCAAGCTCATGTCTCTCCTTTGTATAAACATATCATAATTTTGAATAGTATAATCAAGGATTATGGTGTTCATCTCACTGCTCAGTGCTCTGGTGTGTATGTTTTCCATTTTGGCTTTAATTCAAGGAATTAATTAAAATGCTTGGATGGAATCATGGATGGATATGTTTGTAAAGGGATTTCGTAAGAATTATTGGGTTAGGATATGGATTGACACTATTGTAATGCAATATTTCTAGGGATATTATATGCTATGTATTTGAAAAATTGAATCTGTTGTTAAATTTTA
This sequence comes from Sequoiadendron giganteum, assembly GCA_007115665.2. Taxonomy (NCBI): domain Eukaryota; kingdom Viridiplantae; phylum Streptophyta; class Pinopsida; order Cupressales; family Cupressaceae; genus Sequoiadendron; species Sequoiadendron giganteum. Next base: position 883,967,084 of record CM021100.1, on the reverse strand, counting down.
AATGTTTGTGAATTTGACTCCCCAATGGTATATGGCACTGGTTTAAATTGTACGAGTTTGTGAAGTCATGTGTCTGTATGTCTTTACTTAGATCTTGATGCCAAATTTCAAATAAAATGACTATAATAAGTTACAAAATAATTTTGCAATCATCCCATGCCCTTGACTGGAATTGGCAATTCCATAGGTAGATTAGAAGACAAACTTGGTTTACGTTAAAAAACACCAACAAAACCCACCCAAAAAAGGTAACATCTGAATAGATTTTCACCCAAGGTATTACATACGACATTAGGATTTTCATGAAAACCAAAATATAAACCCCAACCTTAGGTTCTTTCCCAAGCAATATGGCACATTGACAGACCAGGACAAGGTCAAGACAAAGAGGAATTCAGAGAGCAAAATTAGAAGTTCCATTAAGTTCATCAGTAGTTCAATTGATAAAATAAATAATACAGATAATTGAACATCATCACATTACCGAAGTCTGAATTTGAGCTTTTTAATTGAATTTCACATGAAAGAGTACATATTGGCACTAGCAATGCAAAATCTTGCAAATGCCCAAAGACAAATCTGCACAGAGCTGAGTTGGAACTTGGAAACTCAAATTATCAATGGTTGAAAATAAAAAATCAAGTCACTGTATCACTTTTTCTAGCAACTTCCACTCTTCAGAAGGTGGAATTGTCATTTGTTCTAACTGATGTTGTTTGACTTGAAGTTTTGTTAACATTTCATGATTGTAATTAGAAGTGGAACCTGTCTTGAATTCTTCAGTCAATTTTGCATTCAAGGTTATCAGTGTTCTGATTGAATCCAAATTAAAATAGTTCACATCTAGGTTCTGAGGAAAGTGGTCCAAATCAATCTTCCTTGCACCTTCCATCTTCTTTCTGAAACCATCATTTCCAATTAATCACTCATTTGTGTCAAAAGCCTCTGGAAAACCAAGCTCTATGAAGTTCCTTACCTTTTCATCCACCACCTTCATCTTGTCTGCAACCAAATGCAAATGTTCCTTTGTTCCAGACATTCTCAAACACTTTTCAATGATAGATGACAACTTCATTGAGGTTTCAATCCGATTAGTAATCCCTTTTTATTTCATATCATTGTCACTGGCTTTGTAGACTGTTTGTAGAACTTCATTTGCAAATTTCTCTAATTCCAGCACCTTTTTATTGTCCACTAAATATTTGTTGAGCTTCTTATAATGTTGTCTAATAGCATCAATCAATTGAAACATGTCACACAAATGATCAAACCTTTGCATTATTTCATCCCAGATCTTTTGTTTCATATGCCTCATTGTATCTCTACAAAATGCAGATAACTTATTTTGACAAGACTTAATTTCTTCTTTTGCTTCCATCAGCTCCTTCTCCAATCTTTCAATTGTTTTTCTTTGTTTCTCCAATTTTTGTTCCCACTGTGCATTTACATTTGCAATGTTTAGTCTTAATTTTTCTGAAGTGGATTTTTCCTCATCACATTTCTTGTTGCTCTCATCTAGCCTTCACTTCAGGTCATTCACTTCTCTCTCATTTGATTTATCCTCTTTGCTTGTAGATGTAGAGGCAGATTTTATTATTCTTTTTTCTAATTCATTGCTCTTGTTGTCTGCTACTTTCCTGTTTGCTTTCTCACTTGCTAGGTCTTCCCGTAACTTTCCTATTTGGGTCTGCAAACTTTTCTTCTCTCTGTCTTTCTTTAACAACAATGTGTACACCAATTCATTGTTCTTCTTTGATACATTAATTTTGTCAGTATTTTTCAGACCAGAAAAATCCAATTGAAAATTGGTTACCTGGTATTCAGATCGGTCCATCTGATTTGTTGGTTTGTTTTGAACTGTGGGAACAACAATTGTGTACTCCATGATTTCTTTAATTGTGTCAAATGTGGGTAATACCATGGTTGTTGCAGTCTCTGTAAGTTACAGCAGATGCACTCTCCATCAATTGCTTCTTTTATTTTTTATTCAAGTCTGATTTCTTTTTAAACTCTTCAGTGAAATCATAACCTGGGGAGGCAGGAACAATGGAATTCTTGAATGGCGAAGGAATAGGAGTACTTGTAGTTGCTAATGATGTCGCACCCACACTAACTGGAATTGGAGGAGTGCCTGGTAATAACTCATTTTTGGTACTGGTGGATCCACTGATAGTGTGACTTGGACCTGTCGAAATCCTTTGCCTCTTTTGATTGCCTTGATCACCTGGTGTTTCTGTGGTAAATTTTTTTGTTTTCCTCTTAGTATTGTGTGTAATTTGTCGTTGTAGCACATGTTGACCACTACTAGTACTACTACCCATACCATCACCACCAATGGCACTCCCAGTTGCACTCAGTTGTCCACCAAGGGCATGTCCTAGTTGTTATTGTATCTGACCATGAGGATGAGGACTAGAAGCTCTAACAAATTGATTTTTTCTTGTATCCCCTTGGTCTAATTTTTCACCTCCAAACCCAAGGCCAGATTTATCAACTGGTTTTCTATGCTCAACACTTTGTATTGTCAAAGGGCCTTGTCCTTTGGACCCCAAAGGACCATCTTCATAACCAATTTTTTGAAGTATGGTTGCTCGAGTAGTATATGTTGAAGCATATTCTTCTTTTGTGGCCTCACTTAAAATAGGTTTGTAACTGGCATGGCTTTGTTCTTCTTCTTCCATATCAATATCATCATCAGATTCATCACGTTCATCAGGATGCTCTATATTCACAATTTTCTAAACTCTCCATCTTCTTCATTATCATCATACTCTGCAAGAGCTCTTTCTTCTCCCAGGTCCTTCCTCATAGACCAAAAGGCAGTAATTTTTTATCGTGACCATTTTTTATCTATAACATCCTTCTCTAGAGAACCTGGAATCTTTACTCTACCAGATGGTTTATCACTTTTTAGATAAAAAAAAATTGTATGTCCTGATTGTCTTTCAGTGCAATGCCATAATTTTTGCCAACAATTGTTCAAAAGAAATACCATTCTCAACAGCACTTTTCTCCATTGCTATTTTGACCTTATCCTAAGAATCCTTGTTTCTCAAGTTTTCAAGCAAGGGTTTACTTTGATGTTGAATTCTGATTGCGACATTCCTATTAGCCACAATCATTGATTTAATGATGTCACATGGATCATACTGCTAGTGACAGATAGCATCAAATGCAAAAAAAAATCAAAAGATTATGTGCCACACTAAATGGTTTCCTCTCAAATGTGAACCCTCCACATGAAAAAGGTAAAGAAGGAAATAAGGTCTTCTTTTGTTGACTGAGAAAGAGTAGTTCATCAGCGCTATCCAACTGCCTTACACATTCGAATGCAAAAACCTTTTCTATCACATGTATTGGAATTTTGTATGGTTGTACTCCCGATCCATAAAATATTAGCGCAGTATATTCTTCCATTAAGTACTAATCAGCCAATTGTATTTCTTTTCCTAGTTGCATGCAGTTTCTACATGACATAGGCAATCTAGGCATTGGATTATTTGTAATTACTTGATACAATGGAGCCACAAAAGTAGTCTACAAAATGACTGTAGTTCCTTCGAGAATCATGCATCCTTATCTCAGTGGTTCATTCATATACTAGAGCCATTTTATTTTCCTCTGCATTACTGTAGGGCTGAATCTAAAGCTTGTTGGTCTGAAACATTCCTCTAAATTTGAGTAGAAAAAGATAGCACAAGTAGGTTGTGAACCTAAATGTCTTCGTGGAACCTAATTTAATCATTAAATATTGTTTATGCATGGATTATACAATGTGCTGAGTATAATTATATTTGACATGTTCATCAGCATAATGGATATTATATACCATTTCAAGGAGGCTTGTACCCACTTCCAAATTGCTATCCAGACCAAGGCAAAATGCTAGCATGGAAATAGTATCCTTAACCCATGGTTTAAACAAATCCAAATTATAAGGAGGCTTCTGATCACCTTTCAATTTGTTTCTATCCTTAACTATATTATTTAAAAAATCATTTTTCACCTTTTCTTCCACTGCTTCATAATCACTAGCAAGCTTTTCTAGGTCAATGTGGTGGTTTCCAAATTCTTCAGTTGTAAACCCCAACACTTTTCCAAGTTCTTCTACATTAATGGATAACAATTCTTCTTGGTTATCTTTATTAGCAATTTCTCTTTTCTTATCATCATAATTTTTGGCATAGACCATGATAAATTTTGGGCAAGGGAAAACTTCATGTAACATCATGTGCCCTAATCCAATTACCCACGGTGCACTGACACTATTAACTTTTGTTTGCTTTGCAGCCTTATTCTGAGATGAAAATGTAAGTTTTGAGGTACGCCTACCATAGATTTTAGGATCATAAATATCATGGTACCCATCGGTGAAACCTGGGGTTTTAAGCAATTCTGCATAATGTATTTTTTTATCGGGCATTGCTCTAGTGGTATTGGTGATAGACATGCTTGTACAAATGTGAAGTTGTGAAATTTGAATTCCCTAATAAGTAATACCTATTATTCCTCCTTAATTTTAATGAATTCTTGAGTCTCTAAAGTCTAAAACCAAACTTCAAACTTTGACAAAATAAGATTTTAAGAAATGTCAAACGATGAAACGTAGCCTCAGGAATTCTTTCACTTACCCAGATTCTGAGTCACGACACTTGAAAATTGGAATGGCATTGTTGGAAGTGGAACTATGGAATCCAAAATAGGGTGGTGCACTGCAATGGCCAATGAGCAATCTAAAGATTGAAGACTTTAAAAATCACTGTACAATTTCAAAGTGCAAAGTGTCTTAAATGCTTTTTTTCTCGTAATTGGAACTTTAAAGTGAATGACACGTCTTAGGAGTTAGGTCTACAAGACTACAAGTTTAAAATTCTTAACCATTGATCTTTCTAAATATAATGGTTATAGGGTGATTATAGAGGTTTAAGTTGGGAAGCCCATCGCTCTGTGCATTTCATTACGGAATGCAACTGCAACCATACATCAAATGTTCATCCAGCAGTTCAAACTTGAGTAATTTATGATATTAACTTTAAAGTTTAAAAATAAACATTAATCACTTGACAGTTGACACTTAGCAGTACAAACTACAAAGTGCTTTAAATGCTTTGTTTCTCAAAATTGGAACATTAAAGTGAATGGCACGTCTTACGTCTACAAGTTGCAAATTCTTCACCGTTGATCTTTCTAAATCTAACAGTTATAGGGTGATTCCAGAGGTTTAAGTTGGGAAGCCCATCGCTCTGTGCATGTCATTACAGAATGCAACTACAACCATACATCAAATTTTCATCCAACTGTTGAAACTTGAGTAATTTATTATATTAACTTTAAAAATAAGCATTAATCACTTGACAGTTGACAGCAGGCCTGGAATTTGATGGTCTATTAAATATTTGACCATTTTTTTCAATTTTAGACCGTATATTGTAGCTATAAAATTTATTCGACCGTATAGTTTAACTTGCTATATTTTTATTAAACTGTAAAAAATTATTATATAGTATTTTAATTTATAATATATATCATTTTATAATTTTTATTATAAAAAGAGAATAGAATATAACTTTTTTGAATATTTTAAATATGAATTTAGAAACTTTTGACTTTTTTATAATATTAATAGCGATCATTTTTTATATTAATATATGTGATTTATAATATTATTATAAAAATATATATTAATTTAGAATCTTTTCAAAATAAAATATAATTATTTGAAAAAAGGTCTTAATCGCCAACGGAAAAAAAATTCTGGTTTGAAAAACGGTTTTATTCGCCAATGAAAAATATTTTATTTGATTTAAAAAAATTACAATTCACCGCGATTTTCCATAGACTTCCAGGGATTATAAAATATTCGCCGAAGGGGATTTTTTTTTCTCGAAAAATGAAAAAAATTGCCAATAATATTTATATTTTTAATCGAGAAGTATACAGGATTCGCCAGGATTTTACACCTACGCCGAGGGGGGGGTTTCTTAAAGTTATCCCTGCGTCCGACGTATTGGCAATCCATTTTCCCATCAGTATCATCATCGAATCAAGTCTGTTGTCAGTCAAACTGCGTGGTCTCTGCGTGTATAACATAGGCAAGGCTAATCTATGGATCAACTCCCGAGACCCCTAGGATACATCTTTAAGTTAGTCTCTTGGTCACAAATCTCGAAAATACCAAAAATATTTGTAAAACAGCCTCGAAACATTTCAAAAACATCAAAAACATCCAAACATTTGAAAATATCCAAAATGGTGCATTTGCCTCATCTCACTTTCACCTGCAATAATCATCATTCCTAATAAATCAATCGTCACCTTCATCCTTTGGTGATTCAGTCAGAAGCAACTCTAGCAGGTTCCAAAGTCAACACCCTAATCATCAAAAGTCTCAAGTCTAGGTCAATAAGCAAGCAATTTGATCAACTCGAAGTATCAATCACTTATCATCTAATCAATCTCATCAAAACCTTGATCACAACATGTCCTAGGAATGCGACCTTCCTGTGATGGACATCAACATCAGGTAACTCCATAGTTTAGTCTTGGCTAGTAGTATGAAGAACATTAGCTTGTTTGTTTACTTTGTCTTGGTTTTTGTGGACTTATCTTATTTTGCGCTCATTCCAAGGACCTCCCGATGATTCCTAATCAAAAATAGGTTTAGAGAGAAAGGAATGGGGCAACAATCATTATCTTTTTTATTTGTTGTGCTTCTTGGATATTCTTGTAAAATAACTTGGTCAAACATGCTTTGTTTGGTTTGTAGGGAAGGTGTTTTCTATGTCTTGTTGACCAATAGAAAGGCTTCATTTTCTATGTTTTGGTCTGAGACGTTTAGAATATCTGAACTACATCCTAAATGGCGTCCCATATGCTAAGGGTGAACATGAATACTCCTATCTGATTTTTGAGTAAAAGTCCATCACACTAGGTACAATGCCATCCCGGTCCTGTCTACCTTGATGCGTCATACCTATGTGTGTTTTCAAACATAAACTAATTGGATCTTTGAAAATCTTGACTCTTGGTAAGAAAATCATCATCATTAGTATAATAATAACTTGTTGGATCGCTTTTCTTCTATCTTCTTTCTATACTAACATGGTACCATGACAGTTAATCAGAACGTCGCCAATCCATCTGCCCTGCATCCACAAAATTATCAGCATAAATGCATATCATATCATATAGATCACACCACATCATATCAACTTTCATTATCATTGTCTTAAGTTATGAAGAATAATATAGATTTGTTATTCTAAGTATCTTAAGAGATCATTGCATTACATTCATCTCATAAAATTGCATGAATCATTAAAGGCATAATAGAAATCATTAACATCCATTATCATTACATAATAATTTGCATATCATTTGCATCCATAATCATTTGCATATCATTACATAATAATTTGCATATACTGCATCCATACGATTTTCATCAAATTGCATAGAAAAATACAAAAAGAAATACATCCATAATCATCATCGCATCATATAGAAACATACAACATATTGCATAAACATAAAATAGAAGCATTTTATAAAATCTCATAGCACATAGGAAATTAAAATGCATCCGCACATCATACATTACAAGACATATCATAAATAGAATCATCTCATATATATCATCAAAATTGTACAACTGTCATGGTACAAAATCGGATCAAATGTACATCAAAATACATGATACAATAGGGGCAATAATCAGAGCCCATGAACCAAAAATGGATAACTACCTATAATCAAAGGGCTAGCCCTACTGGTTATGACCCTCACCCTCTGGTCTATTGCTATGATCCTTGGGAGGCCTCATCCCTGTCTGCTAAGAGAAGTTTGGCACCTGGCCTATTGTTGGCAACACCTATCTGTAATATTGTCGATAATACTTGGCCTCTTTGACTGCCTCTTTATATGCTCGCAAAGAAACTGACCTACACTAGGATGAGGTAGCCATCCTCTCCAGCTACCTCTATTGACCAATCTCCTAATCCCTCTCGGACTGAGCCTGGTCCATTTCAGCAGTAACTATCAAAACTTGCTACCAAGCCTGATCTCTCTCGGTTGTGAAAATCTATATCTAACCCTGCAAGTGTTGGATCAGTGCATCTTTGTGATCTAGCTACACTGGTGGTTGTTGTTGGGGGACCACTCTGTCCCCATCTCAAGGATGATCATCATGTTTTGGGAAGTCATGAATCCCTACTTGTGGCGATGTAGGTGCCTGTGGTGGTGTCTGCACCCGTGAGGGTGTGTGTTGTACCTAATCCCTGAGTGGTATTTGATGAGGAGGTGGTCCACCTCCTCCTTTGTCCCCATTCCCATCCTAGTCACCATCACCTCTACCTCCTTGACGCCTACCCCTGTTATCTGACCTACCTCTGGGCCTCCGCCGTGGGAGCACCGCACCTAGAACTTCCAATCTAAGAGGAGGCCTAAACCTATCTTTGTACATCTGGGTCACTCCTGCATCTGTCAGCCCCTAATCATATGGCCACGGTCTGGCCACTAGCTATTTGAATGAAGCCACTACCTTGACTATCAGATTGGGCTAGCCCCATGCTATCTCTCTTGTACTATGGGCGAAGATCACCACGTACCGATCATTTGGCCTATCCTAAATCTCATCGAACTGTCGAGCTACCCTGTCAGGGAGGTAGTGCTCTATCATGGTGTGCTCTCTATCCTACATCCATCTGTCCTATCAGGCAAAGAAAAACTACTCTTCATCATTATACCATGGTCCTATGCCCATCCAAGGCCTCCAAATGAACTCTCTCATCTCATCAAGAACTCTTTGCCAATGGGAAATGCCACCTATGCTAGTGTGAGTAAAACAAATATGTGCCCTTCCATACCACCAGACAACGAGGTTATCAATATCCTAAATAATTGATGTAACATCCAGACGGAGCGCTGGAATCCACTCCCATGCCCATATGTGCAGCAAAGTAACTCCAGCCCTGAGGGCCCTACTATCGAGATACGCAAACACATAAAAATCCTTGTATAGTGAGGCCAACATCACTGGCCCCCAAACAAAGCACTCCTTGTGGATGACCATCCGCTCACATGCCAGTCCCCAGCTTGGACTGAAGTATCTACCCCGCTGATCTAGTGCCACAATACCTAAAATGATGGCTGCAACAATCAACCTATAGGTGGGCACTACACCCCGGTATCTCTCCAAGTCAATCTATCCATCAGAAAAATGGATCTCATCAAGACCCATCACATCAAAGCAAGCATCTCTATAGGCATCTAGATCATAAATAACTCTAGCTCCATGGATGGGCAGTCATAGGATGCATGAGACATCCTAAAGTGTGATGGTGGCCTCACTCGTAGGAAGATGGAAAGAAGAGGTCTTCATGTGCCACCACTTAGCCAAAGTTGTCATCATACCCAAGTGGGTCCAAATAGGAGGAACGCACGCAACGTACCAAAGATCAAGAATACCAATCTTCTCCTGAAGGAATATGTGCATGCCATCCAATTTGGTGAGCACCAGCCATCTGTGCTCCCTCGAGTGAAGTATATCAAGGTCCTCCTACACAAGGGAAACCATCATGTCAAGTGTCATAAAAAAATCTACCTCTTGTGTCAGCTTTTCACATTTGAAACAGCAAATGCAATGCTGCTTGCAAAGGCAACACAGTTTGTAAAGTTATAAACTGTGTCACCACAGCAAAGTTTGACAAATCCTAAAATCCTAAGTGCATCATGCAGTCTAATTTGCAAGTGTGGTTGACTTTGTGCTCAAACCCTAATTCCAAACAGCGTCGTGTGGTCTGATTTGCATATCTGGTAGATTTTGAAAGAAAACCCTAATTTCCTAATTGGACCATCGGCGCTACTCTCATATGTGGTGTAGTTTGAGGCCATGCGGTGTCGATTGAGCATTTGCAGTGGCACTATATAGCGTCGCTTGACCTAAAGTTGATTCGGACCCTATTAAATGCACATAAAACAAAAAATTAAAAGTTAGGATAGGGGTACATACCAAGGGTCCTTCGTCGGCTAGCCGTTGGTGCACTCGTACCCTCTCTGACACGTGCCTAGGAAGCTTTTGTTGTGCCATCTCGATTGGGAATCAGAGCTCAAAGTGCAAAAATTTCTAAAGGCTAAGTGTGCAAATGAATTAAAAGTGACCCCTCAAGTCTATTTAAGCCTGCAAATTAGGATTTTTTGACCTAATTTGACCATTCGGCTAGGGTTTTGGTCCCCTGATTCAGTTTTTTCCCAACCAAGGAACATGTTGCATCTTTTGTAGCATTCTAGCATATTTTTTCGCATTCTAGGGCATTTTTTGGACCTATCGGGCACCTTGTCCTCTTTTTTCGCGAGATTCATCCAAAAATCAAAATTTTCATCCGATCTCTCGAGGGGGCAATATATCAACATAATCCTTCAACTAGGGCAATAGATATAGATACACATTCATGGGATCATTTTTTGTAGCATCATGGAAAATTTATTTATGATCAATATACATACACTGATCCAAATTTTGTACCATTACATTCATTTTTTGATATATATATGATACAGATACAACTTTGATATGATGTGTTCATTTTAATTCATGCTTATGATATATGGATGTAATGACATGCTTATATTTTATCATGTATGGATGCACTTTAGTTATGCTTATGCAATATGCGATAATATATGAGATGATATGTGATTCTATGATATGTATGGATGCAATGTTATATTCTTTTTCATTATCTTGTCACGATGTGCTATGGGATGAATGGCATGATATGTAGATGTTATGCTATGATGCAAATGATATGAATGCATTTTTTGTGTGTATTTCCTATGCAATTTTATGATGATATGATGATGTATGCATATAGATGTATGGATATATAATGTGATGCTTATGCTATATGTAATGCATGTGTATGATATGTGATGCAATCATTTAAGATTCTTAGAATAACAAATCTATAATATTCATCATAACTCAAATGATGATGCAATATGCAATGATTGAGTTGATGGAAATTTTATGATTATGTTATGATTATGAGATGCATGTATGCTAATGATTTGTGGATGCAATACTTCAGAAATCCAACAAGTCCATGATCCATTGAGACTTTATTAGAGATGGTGATGAGACAATAAAGGATGAAGGATGAATGCAAGATGATGAGTTACTCACATATCAGGATTGGGATTTTTTTTTGTTCCTTATTCTTTGATATAACACATAGACACGATGCATCAAGGTATTAATAACCAGGACAACATTGTATCTAGTGTAATGGACTCTGACGCTGCAAATAGACAGGATAGTTCTTGTTCATGTCTTGACATACAAAAACCTCATTGGAATGCAAGTCAAAAGATTAGAATATATTGGACCAAAGTATACACAATATTCAACAACATACCCCAAACAACTTTCCTACATAGAACTAAGCAAGTATGCGCTAAGATTATTTTACAAGAGTATCCAAAAGCATAGCAAATGAAAGATAATGATAGATTCCCCATTCCTTTCTCTCTAAATCATTTTGATAGACATCATGAGAGGTCCTTGGAATGGATCATTAAGAGAAATCATAAGAAAAGATCAAAGATAAACAATTTGTGCTATCTATATCTCTTGCTAGATTAAAATTTAGCTAAGGTGATTTATGATACTAATGCCCATTGTAGGAAGGATACATCTTAGGACATAGTGATCAAATGGTTGTTTGATGTTAGGATGATGATGAGCTTTATGATAGGTCGTTGATACAAACTTCACTAACGTATTTACCTATGATCTAAACTTTAGATTTTGACAAGTAAATTCCCACTTTACAACTTGCTATACTTTCTTTCTAGTTATTTTGCCAAACGTTGAAGATGACAATTGATTTATTATTGATGAAGATTTATTATGGGTGAAAGTGAGATGAGATGGATGGTTTTGGAGTTTTTCAGAATATTTCAATGTTTTTGGTATTTTTAAAATGTTTATGAGGCCATTTTTGGTCTTTTGGATGTTTTCTATTGTTTTTGAATTTTGAATTTTCAAATATTTTTTCATTTTTCGATATTTGAATGTTTGGGAACTTTCGAGTTATTGGATGTTTTGGGATTTTTGGAATATTTTAGTGTTTTGATATTTTCAAAATTTTGACCGAGAACCTAACCTAAAAGACCTATCTTAGGGGCCTCGGGGACTGATCAAAGATTAGCCTTTCCTACATTATATACGTAGAGACCACATAGTTTGACTGACTTGACTTATTAACAGATGAGAAATGCATAGTTGATGGAAATGTAATTTTATTATGATGGACTCCTAAAGGACTGACCTAGGGTGTCTTGGGCACATATCAATGATGGCCTTGCCTACTTTCAAGCTCAGAGACAATGTAGTTCGAAAAGGGGGGGTGTTTTTTGGGTTTTATTGTTTGTCCTTTTTAGGGATTTTTATGTTTTTTGGATGTTTTGGATTTTGAATTTACAATTTTGTGAATTTTTTTGGATTTTAACTATACAGGATTTGGATGTTTTTATATTTTTTGATGAACATTTTATGAATTTTTTTGGGATTTTCCGATGAGCTTAGGATATACAAGAACCCAATATGATCCATAATGAATTTCCCCCAACATGATACATTCGACTACTTTGATATAGGTAGGACAAACTGACCTTTGGAATATGCCAAGTAGTACTAAATGGATATGATATTTCACATCATCGAGCTATGATAAGGATGCAGACAAGCGATGGATGAATGGTGGTGCAAAGAATGATAGAACAAAAGAGCCAAAGAATAGATGGAGGTGCTTTATTTATGCATGGCACCTGTTTGCCAGGTTTTCACCAAGGTACTTGCCCAAAGCACCACTGAAGTGGTTTTCACTAGAGGATGATTTTTTTTCTTTACTTTTTCAATCCTTTTTCTCATTTTTTTGGATTTTGATCATTTTTTTAATTTTTTTTATTTTCATATTTATACCCTTCAAGGCTAGGCATAAAAAAAATTGATATTCAAGTTGTTAGTTGGCTCCTACAAGGGTTCACCTTCAGGTGTTGATAGCTAATATGCTCTTGATCTATAGCTTGTTGTGACAACAAAGGGACCCAACCAGTTAGGATCAAACTTTCCTTTACTATCTTGATTTGGTAAATTCTTATGATTTTGTTTTAAGACAAGATCCCCTACTTGGAAATACTGACACTTGATCCTTTTGTTATAGCTCCATTTCAGTCGATTTTGATAAACTTGCAAGTGTTGGAGGGCATCAAGATGACGCTCATTCAAGAATTCTATCTCATTTAGTCGAGAGACTTTGTTTTCTTCATCAGTGATCAGGTTTTGTAGTGATACTCACAATGATGGGAGCTCAACCTCAGTAGGAAAGATAGCTTCTTATCCATAGACCAAGGAGAAAGGGATTTCACCTTTTGGTATGCGAATGTTGGTTCAATATGACCAAAGAGGGAGATTTAGCTATAGATGTCAGTCACGGCCAACTTCATTGACCGTTTTCTTTATGATCTTCAGGATAGTTTAATTTGTAGCCTTGGCTTGACCATTGCCTTGGGGATAAGGCAGGGTCAAGAATTGGTGTTTGATGTTGAATCTTTGACTTAGCTCTTTCACATCCTGATTCTTAAAGGGTGTTCCATTGTTTGATAGTGGGTTTTGTGGGACATCATAACAATCGATGAGGTAGTTTAGGATAAAATTTGTAATTTTCCTCCCCATTATGTAGATCATACGAATAACTTCTACCCACTTAGTGAAGTACTCAGTGGCGGTTATAATAAACTTGTGATTATTAGATGAGGTTGGGGTGACTCTTCCTATGAGGTCAAGTCCCCACTGTGAAAAAGGCCAAGGTGTGATCATCGGTTGTGATTCTTGAGCTAGGGCATGAATCAGCTCTCCATTTTGTTGACACTAAATACACTTATACACATATTGATGAGCCTCTTTTTCCATGGTTGGTCAATAGTACCCTGTCCTCAATAGTTTCTTAGCTATCATCATAACACTAGAATGGGAACCACATATGCCATATGGTATTTTTGTTAAAGAAGTTAAGGCTTCCTCTTGGTTGACATCGCAGTAATGTCCCTTTGATGCTTTGACGGTAAAGGGTATCTCCTAGGATCAAAAATTGGGATGCCTTTTTGATAAAGTTATTTTTAAAGTTTGAGGTAATATCAAATGGGAGAGTTCCTCTCCTTAGATAGGTAAATATGTCATGATACCATGGGGATCCAGGACCAACAATGATACATACAACTTCAAATTCATGGATTTTTAAATTCAATATGATAATTTGTTCTACCAATAATTCGCTTTGGAAGATGTTGTTCGGCATGTCAAACAATGGCCCGATTGTTGCCATGGTGTCTACTACTTTTTTGTTCATGCAAGGAATCTACTCAAAATTTATATCTATAAAAAGACCTTTGATATTTTCCACCATCTTCTTATAAGGAGTAAGCTTATCATCCTTAGTTTAATGGTCATCATTGACTTGGTTAATAACCAGTTGTGAGTGTCCATATACTTTCATCTCTTGAATCTACCACTAAACTTATATCCTTAGACCTATGATTAGGGCCTCATATTTAGAAATGTTGTTAGTGTAAGGAAATGATAGTCTATATGACTTCGGGATGTAATCACCTTGAGGGGTGATGAAAAGAATGCCTGCTCTAAATCCATGTTGGGTGAATGATCCATCAAAGTACATCTTCCCTTAAGTTATGAGGTTGATAAGGAACATTGATTCATCAGGAAACTCAGATATCAATGGGTTCTCTACATAGATGGGTGCTTTTTCTAGTTCGTATGTAATCATTTGTCCTTTTATTTCCTTGTTCTCCACATATTCTATATCAAATTTAGTTAGAATCATCACCCATTTGGTCATTCACCTTGTGAGAGTTGCTTTAGATAATAGGTATTTCAATGGGTCTATCTTTGCAATGAGCTTGATTTGATGTTACAACATGTAATGCCTAATTTTTTTTGAAGCAAAAACTACTACTAAACATGCTTTTTCAATGGGTGAATATTTCATTTCATATCCCACCAATTTTTTGTTGATATAGTGGATAGCCCTTTCCTTTCCATTTTCATTGTATTGTGCCAAAAGAGCTCCTAGTGTTGTTAATTTTGCTAAGATATATAAGATCAGTTGTTTATTAGGTATGGGTTGCATGAGAACTAGAGGTGTTAGTAGATAATATTTTATCTATTGGAAATCATTATCACACTTTTTATCTGATTTGTAGGTTATCCCTTTATGAAGAAGATGTGAAAAGGGGTGGATTTTATCTGATACTTTTGCTATGAACCTTCTAATGGACTGCAATCTCCATTGTAATCCTCTCATCTGATTCATTTTTTATGGTGATTCCATTTCAAGGATGTATTTTACCTTTATTGGATCAATTTATATCCCTCTTGGTGAGATGATAAAGCCAAGAAGTTTCTCAGATGTAACCCCAAAGACAAAAAAAAATTGGATTCAATTGTACCTTGTATTCTTCAAGTCTGTCAAAGATGGGTCCTAAGAATTGTATGTACTCACTCCTTTTCCTTGATTTTTCAAAAATATTGTCCACATAATCTTTAACTATTTTATGGATCGTGTCATGGAAGATGATGTTCATTGCTCTTTGATAGATCACTCTTGCATTCTTTAACTCAAATTCCATCATGTTCCAACAATATGTCCCCATGGGAAAGTGAATGCAGTTTTATGTTGATCCTTCTTGGCGATTATGATTTCATTGTAGTTGTAAAAACCATCTTGAGTGATAGCATTTCATGCCCATCTATTAAGTCCATGATGAGGTCAATGTTAGGAAGATTGAAATCATCCTTCGGGCATGCCTTGTTCAAGTCTCTAAAATCAGTATAGATTCGGATGCCGCTAGTGAGTTTTGAGACTGATATTAGGTTTGAAACCCACTCAGGATAGTCTATCAGTCGAATGAATCCAACATCAACAAGCTTTTATAATTCTAGTTTCACCAAGAGTGCTATCTGAGGGTGCATCTTCCTTAACTTTTCCTTGACTTGCTTGGCTTTAGGATAGACTACTAAGTGATGCATAACTACTTTAGGATCAAGGCGTGGCATATTTGTGTATGATCATGCAAATTTATCTCTCCTCTCTTTCAGGAATGTTGCTAGGTTCTTTTTTTCTTCATCCAGCAAGGATTCTGCATAGAAAGTGATTTGGGGCTCTTCTTATGTTCTCACATTGACTAGAGTAGCCTTTTCTACTAGCACTGTTGACTTTTTGGGATGCATTGCAATACGAGGGAGAATGAATCCCTCATCCTTGGGTACCTCAATGAGGTTTTCACCTCAAATGCATCCTTTATTTTTACTGTTTTAGGATCAGAGAGTGCCATAGTGTGGTTTTCACTCAAGGATCTCCATGTTAGTTGCATTTAATCAATTTTACAACTGAAATATTCAATCATCTCCCCATAGTATGCCCTTATGTCTAGCTCTATTTCAAAACCTGCTTTGTGATCTACCCATGATAGGTTGTCACAGAGTCCCATAAATTCTTAGATCGCTTCATCATTTTCGAATAAATCAAGAATCGGTGGTCCTTTTTGGTCCATGTCAATAAGTTGCAGGTATACTAGGTGTAGATTAGTTGGTTGATTTCTTGGAGCAAAGGATATAATGGATATCATGAAGAGGGAGTTATTTTCAAATAGGTCATCAACATCAAGGGGGAATTCATCTAAGGTCATATCACATGGTGTAGGTAACCAAGAAGAAGCCTTAGCCCATTTAGCAGAAGTAACTTTTCCAATAAGGGTGACATTGCTATTAGTACAACCTAGACCAAGATTCTTTAATCATTTCTAAAGAACGATAGGTTCTAGCAAGCCATTGTCATTCTGTCCTAGTTCTTCATTCTTGTTATAACCCCATGCCTTCATTATCTCCAAGACTTTATTGTCATCTTCCATGGGAAGAATAGGGATAGGTCATTCATCTTGATAGAGGAGTTTAGACACAACCTCCTCATTGATATCTTCTTGATTTAGATCACCCCACTTGGTGAAGGTAGTAGCTGCCATCTTGATTGTTTTAGGCTCCTTAGTGCTAGATGTTAGTTTCCCATGAGATTGAGGAGAAATAGGTAGCTCTCCTAAGACAAAGGTATCCTTTAGTAGCTTATAGTTTCCACAACCATCATTTTAGATCATTGCTTTGATGTTAGGAATGTTCTGCAAAATGGTTGTATCCATTGTTGAGGTAGATTCAAGGGATGACGGATCAACAAATGAGGTAGGTGTGGGTATAGGCCCTTCATCATTTTTAAGCACTTGGGATATCCTATAGAACTTGGCCTCAAGATTCTTGTAGTATTAAAAAGGCTTGGGATCTCCATGGATAGTAATTTCTCTACCCTAAGAAGGAAACTTGACACATTGATGGTAGATCAAGGTGGTAGCTTTTAAGGAATGGATCCACGATCGGCCAAAAAGGATTTTGTACACAAGATCAAGATCTAGCACTTGGCATGTAGTTTCTACAATTATAGGTCCCACTTGGATGGGTAGCATAATGATTCCTTGGGATATCTTCTCTTGGTCATCATATGCTCTTATGGTGGTGTTGATGCCAAAAATTGACAAGGTAACAGCCTTTATGGGAAACTCAGTTAAAGGGGGGACCTATTGCACTAAACTGAGTGACCTCCGAGTTTTTAAAGAAGTTGGCTTCTTCTGTAATTTGGGGGGTTGAAAAGGGTAGAAACAAATGAATATTAAAATAAATCTAATCTAATTCAATGCGCCAAGAAGTATATATGGGCATGATAAACCTATCTATGTGATATGATTTAAGGGTCGTTCAGCAATCTGCTATGTCCCAGAACAACAAAAATCAAAATGAAAATTTGAACTTATTCAATGACATAAAATAACATCCATACATATACTGAAAAGAGATTCGAAGACATGGTCTTAATCAACCAGCTTATATTAAAATTATAGACGTCTACGAACAAATTACTCAATACAATAATAACACAATATACAACTTTATCAAATAGTTAAGGAATAGAAAGGCCAAACAATGGCATAGTCTACATATCCTATGTAATCATTTTAAAAATAATACAAAGGTTTGGTGTTTTCCACAAATTTCTCTATAAATTTTGAACCCTTTCTCCAAAAGAAGAAGTAGTATTTATAGGGCAAGATTCCTCCACTTGGCGGGCCGATAACAGAAAAATATTCTTCAATAATGCACACAACAATGATTTCCCCCGACCATTAGAAGATGTG
Organism: Sequoiadendron giganteum; assembly: GCA_007115665.2. Taxonomy (NCBI): domain Eukaryota; kingdom Viridiplantae; phylum Streptophyta; class Pinopsida; order Cupressales; family Cupressaceae; genus Sequoiadendron; species Sequoiadendron giganteum. Next base: position 883,948,772 of record CM021100.1, on the reverse strand, counting down.
GCAATAGAAGAAGACTCAATCCATGCACGTATTCATCCTCGAAACAGTTGAATCCCCTGTGAATGATGACAGTGGTCCTTGCATAAAAGTAGCAATTCTCCAGCGAACATATGTCACCTATCTACAAAGGCCATTAGAAGACATGGAAACTATGGTGAAACTATTGCTTGCTCCCTACTATTCCACGATGAAACCCTTAGAAGATCCATGTTTCATTGGATCGGGGTCTATGGTTTGTTCCTTCCTCCCAGCGAGGAAAACTAGTGTGGTGAAGACACGTGGAGGTCTTCCTTACAAATGAAACTTTTGGTGGGGGCCACCAACAAATATCTGTGGATTGATGCTACGTGGCATGTGGTCAGGGCTCGATAGAAAAGCGAAGGGAAGAATCCTTGAGTTGTGTGTGATGCTAACACATGGAGGTGTGGCGAAAGCCAATTGAAAAGCGAAGGAAGAAATCCCTACGAAGAGTTCCCAACGGACACATGCTAGTAGTCAACGAATATTTTATGAAAGAGGCCTGATGGTGTTCAACAAATGGGGCACAGGCTGGACTTAGCAAAATAAAATATTACCCAAAGGGAGCTTGGGGAAATTCATATTCGGAGATTTTGGTGACTACCAGGGGTGTTTCACCTATGGAGCAAGGAAGCCAAAATTTATGGTTCACAAATCAAATCCTTATCCGCAGCTCAATTAGAGCTTAGAGATTGCGTCCTACAGAGGCAGCCATTCGGCCTCAGATGGATTCGATATGTCACACATATTTTCTTTTGCTTCATGCAAATCAATCATTTCTTTATAATGCAATAGCATTGATATATCGGCCCAAGACTTAAGCTGAAAAATTATTTGCGCTACCGGATGGGTGATGCCCTCAATATCCTCTACAGTAAGGGGCTAACTGAAGCTTTGGAAAGTAGATGCATTATGTTGTTTATCTTCAATATTCACTGCAATCTACTCTGCCATGGCCACTAATTCATCTGGAAGAAATGGGGAAGGTAAGCCCATCTGAGCTAGTTGAGAGAACTTCACCCCCATGCTGATCATGGTTCACTCGAGTGTTACAACACACTTGCTAGCATTGAGGATGGTCATATGACAATGGATGAACCTGTTAGCTATTTTGGTAGCGACCTTTCAGTCTTCAATCCTCACATTTGCTAAGACTTCATCTGGGACCATATATAGTCTATCCAACAACCTCCTGGCCTCAAGGACTCTTTCTATGATGGATTGTGGGAAACATTCAATCATTTCACAAACCTCATGGCCTAAACCTGTTGCTTCTACCATGAATTGGAGCATCAACAAGAGGGTCAGGAAAAATGCCTTAACCTTTTACCAGTTTGAAACATATAGTTGTTGGGCTACTTGAAAGAGATCTCACTAGGCAGAGAGAGGTTGGGTGGTGCTCTTCAAGAGGCCAATTTTTGTATCCCTCAATAGAATATTATGTGCTAGCTCTATAATCTTCTGCTTTGTTGTGGTGAGTTGGCCCTGTAGGACTTTTAATTCTGCAATCCAACTTGCTTTGGCTCATTCTTTGTTTGGTGCTTCCCTCTCAAGGGAAGATTTCATTTCCAGGACCTCATTTTCTAGTTGAGTCCAGTGGGCATTGAATTCTACATCAATCTGCTACATTCTCTGCTCCAATTGAGCACGTTGGTAGTCAAGCTCCTCATTTGTTAGTTGCATTTCTTGCTCCATCTATGCCAACTAGTTTTGATATCCTTGGTTTTTCTATTGCAGCTCAATGACTAGGTTTGGATCAAAGGTTTGGAACTTTTCAAGTTCCTCTTGGATTTCAGCCTTCTCCATCTCCACTTGTTTTGATAAGCGCTTAATATCAGCATCCCTCACCTTTTCCTTTGCTAGCAGGAGCTCAACCCTTTCTTTGACAATTTTCAGCTTATCTTCCTTCTTCTTTAGATGGCAATTGAACTTGAGAAAGTCAGTGGTCACCACCCGCTGGGTCTCCTCCATGAGCTCAACCTTGTCCTATGGTTGAGCTATTCTCATGAGCCCCATGGCATAAATATTGTATTCATCTGGTTGAATTTCTCCTTGCGGTTTGATGACAGACGAGTACATAGTCACAAAGTGTAGCAATTGTTGAACCTTGTTGAAAATAATCTATAATTTTGGCTCAATTGCCCTTTTAGCATCCTTGGCTCTTTTCTTTTAGACTTGGATTCCTCATTCCTATTTATTTTTACGTCCTTCTTCCAAGAACTTTTTTGGCTATCGGATAAGTCCACCTGTAAAAGGTGCACCAGGAGGAAGGGTGAAAGGGAAAGAGAGAGTAGTGGTCCCGGGTGATGTCTTTCTCGAAAGGTTAACTATTTGAGGAGAGAAAGGATGGATATTCCAATACCTAGTTTATTAAATAGTAGGAGGACTAGAAGGAAGTGGTTTCATAGAAGATTCCATCTGTTGGGTAGACTGGATTGGGGCCGACACAGCTGTAGTAATAGATGTATCAATGGCGGTCACAAAGGAAAAATATGAGGCGTTGGCAGATATGGCATGGACCGAAGCGAAAGGCATAAAATTTTTTGAGGGACTAAAATTAAATGGTGTCATCTGAGATAACTATGTAAAACCTCCTGCAACCATTGAAGAAGAGGTTGAAAAAGAAGGGACAATGTTTGAAGTGAGGGGTGCAGCAGACACAACAGGGGTTATTAGGGACTATGAAGCAAGAGAAGAGGGAGCGAAAGATACCTGTAGTGTTGACAATTTTAATCCTTGGATCATTGCAAGATCTTGGTCCATCGTGGGTTCTTGCAAACACCCTCCAGAAGATGTTTTGGTGTGCTACCGTTTGGCAGTTGGCGAGTCTTCCACCACTACGATCTCTGACTATTGCGGTTGGGTTGTTCTGGTCCTCTTTGTGGTCTAGGTGCAATTGAGCGAAGACCTTACACATGATATGCTTACCCACACATTTGAAGAAACCTTGATAGGTTTCTTCATTCCCTTCTCTTTCTGTTGGGTTGGGGTTGTTTGAAGCTTCATTTTTGGTTTCACTCCTTCTATGATGCGTCGTTCAGCTTCCTTTGAGTTGGTGCCTTCATCATTACTATCATCGGAATCAAAATACTCATCATTCTACAATTTATCAACACTTTCATCCATCTCTATGCTTTCATAAGGTGCATCAGGGCATTGGATTTCCTATCAGTAAATCCAAAAATATTTAATCTTCTCTTCACTCCAATTATAATTTCTTGTTAGATTATTGTGAAGAATAGTCCCAATCTATTTTGTTTTATCATATTTCCCTGATTGGAAGTAGAACCTATGCCATGGAGGTCGACTAACCTCAGTGGGAATATGGACTAGGTCTACCAACAGTTCATTTGTACCTTCTATTGGATTCTACTGCTCTTCCCAAAAAGGTCAGGGGTTGTGTGTTACCTTGACATACTCATTCGGCAAGTCATCGTCGGGGTTGTAGTTCCACTTGTCACACATCATTACCATCCTTAGATGAGCTAGCTTTGCTTCTAGCAAGTCATGAGTCTACTTTTTGGCCATGATCACCATCTTAAAGCTCAACAGGTAACCGAAGAATCCTCTCTTCTTATATTTTCCACTGCAAACAATGAAGTCAATAATTGATACTTGGCAAAAAAATTCAAGGGCTAGTATCTGGTCTGTAAGACATGTCAAAAGTCTGAATGGTTCTCTGATGAAGTTTCACAATCAGATGAATGTGAAATCTTCCCCAAAAAACTAGTCACATTTCAGGGTAAAATTTTGCATGTATTATGTTTGGTCTGAATTGAGCCACCAAATACGACCATCCTCTCTCATATATTGGAAAATTGGACTCAAGAAATAGTCTAAAAATGTATAATAGTCATAAGTGGAAGAGAGGATAAGAGTCCATATAGATACTAGCCTTCTCCTTCTATTTTCATCAAAAATGGCCAAACCCACATACCTTTGGTAGAACTCAAGTTTCTAATGAAAAAACATGTGGGCAAGGAAGGAAGGAAAGCTGAACCTTTGTTGTGTGTTGTACTCTACTATCTGGTTCAGCATCTCCTCAATGAGGAATTTTGTGAAGTCGTACCAAAAAGAGAACGTTTCCTACGCAACTCGAATCCCAAGCCTAGTTGAAATTCCTAAATGTATCTATCAGTGTCCAAGACGCAAATGAATGCCATCATTGAGAAGGCCTCTTTCATGTCCTCTTTGAAATATCTATGAACTTTCAAGATTCATGGTGGTTTTTTTTAGCTTCTTTGGGCCTCTGGGTTTCTTTTTTGTAAAAGTCCATAGAAAAATCTTTGGTTTTCCATATGCTCTTTCCTTTTGCTAGAGTGAATGACTCCATTCGTGGCACTTTGGAGATTTGTTATGGGATGCACAACATGTCCCAAATAGCCTCCCTAGAGATATTCACCCTCATCTCTCGACCCTCGATGGTGTTGGTAGTAGGGTTGAAATGCTTGATGGCTTCGTCAAACAATTCAGGATAGTAGTGCACCGATGGGACCATATATTGTGGAAGCCCACTGTACCAACACTTATGTGCCAAGGAATTTGCATTGCTATTTTTCTTTATTCTATCATAGGCCACCTCCCTAAGAGTCTTAGGGTTCTTCTCGAGGATGGGATCATGAATATTATCTAATTCCTCCTTAATTCGGCTCTAGTCTCTGTGGGTCTTCATCTTTTCTACAAATTTTCTATTTACCCACACTAGCTTCTCTAGTATACCAGGCGAAGCGTAAAAGATTCTTGAATACATATGTGGTTGGTGTTGCATACATGATGTCATATAGTGTTTCTTTGCCTTGCCTTTCTGCTTGATAACTCTAGGTTGCCTCCATTTCTGCTCAGAAAGCACATTGGTGCGGTATGAATGGAACCTAAATCACAATGCAAGGCTTTGAACACAAAACCTAGATGAATTCCTACCTTTGTTTTAGGTTTGATTCACACCAAAACAATGAATATCCTAGAATTACCTTTAGACTTACCTGCTTCATTTCTATTTGCACCACACTTGGGTTTCTCTGCAATTCTACACTCAAAATACTTTTGCTTACTCAGGAATTTTTTTTCTCTTTTTAGCTCTTGCATGTAATACTTAACTTTTTCTTTCATTTTTTTCCTTGAACTAATAGACAACGGTTGCATTTTTGCATTTAATTCGGCATGTACCACCAGCTCTCCTACCCATGCGAAATGGATTACTTACTCTTTTGAAAAGACAAGAATTTATAATTACACTAGTGATTACGTCCTTTGGCACAATTTTCCTAGGAAACTAAGTCGTCGATTGAAAGTTTGCTATCCTTTTGCATGCTTTGGCAATTAATATCCCAAAAGGAATAATTAAGCAAAAGATGTAATGAGTACTTATAAAATATTTGCATTCATCCTTGGAGCTTGAAACTACCTACAATGTGACACCTCAGCATCCATCTGTATGAGCTATTGCTTGGGAGTGCCAGCAACTCACAATAATTAATTACCTCTCCTTAATCTTGCACGCAACAATTCGTACCTACTGGTGCAACTGGGTAGGAATGTTGAGTTGGCCCTTGGTGAGATTTTTGAGTTATTACTTGATTAGCATCACATTTATGGCTTGCAGCTACCTTAGATATTTCTATAAATAGACCCTAAGAAAATAGCGAAATCACACTTAGCGTTTAGCAAAATTGGCATTAGGTGATTAGCTACGATTATCGTTAGGCATTTGAGTAGGATTTGAGTTTGCATAGAGCTAGTCTTAGGTAGTTGAGCAGAGTCTGATACCATGAACACACTGATTAGGCTATTTGGTAGTAAGGTACATACTGCATTCCTAGGATATTTTTCCAATAGGCGCCTTAAGTGCATGACAAATAATAAACACTCTCTGGCAATCATAGCCATAAAATGGGTTCTGGGGAGAGACTGTGTTGAATACGAAGATAAATATCGAGTGAACACTGATATTAGCTCTCACTTTGTTGCATCATTTATTTACATTCAAGTCCCCAAAGGCATGATTTTGCGTCTGAAGCTCCAAATTTTTCCGAAGAAATACCTCGGTGGCCTCGGGGAAGCGGTCTCGAATGTTGTCTATGACTTCAGTCTCCTTGTTGTGAGTGACCTATGGAGGCATATTGAAGAATATTTTGTGGTACCTTGGGTACCAATATTGAGTGCCTTCTAGCTTTAGTCATAAGCTGAACACCATGAAAAGGTTGCTCGTGCTTGCCATTTTCTCTTGCGCTGCTATAATGTGGTGCTCTTTTACAATGTTGACTGGTATACTAATTTCAAGAACCTTGTGTTCCCACCACCTCTTCTTGTTAGTGTTGTGAATTGTGTTGTTGCTCCTAACCATTTTTTTTATGATAATAACAACCCTTCTATTGATGACAATGTTGTTGCTCTGGCTAATTAAATTTTCAAAAGCTTTTACACCTCTTTTTGTATATATATGTCTAGGATAGGCATCCTCGTACATATATAAAGAAGCTACATAATATATATAGATACACTTTTGAACATATGGCCTCAGAGACATTTTTGGGAATGTATTGATCAAAGAACATATATATAAAATGAATAACCACTTATGTTAAACCTCTTGACTCCTTTTTTGTGATTCTACTATATGGCTTCTTTTAAATTCTCCGCACACAAGTTTACCTTTCTACATCATGGGTAGAATTTTCTTTTCTCCTTTTGCACTGATGGGTTCTTTTAATTCTTGCTTCCCTATACTATGGAACGTATTGAAAGATCAACCTACAAAAAACACGAACAAAAATAATTACACTATTCACATATTTACACTTTAGCGAAATAATTGGAGCTTAATTGAACAATTTTAGGTAAATTTTGTTAACCGAAATTCCCAATGCTTCTTGTTCCATGTTCTCTAATTCAAATGCATTATATTGTTTGCATTGAATTATTTTGAATCCCTCCCATAGACTGTCAAATTTTCCATGCTAGCAAGGCTTCGTAGCCCTTTCATTGAATTTCAATACTAGGTCCTCGCACTTTAGACCTTTGTCTGAGGCTTTCTTGTCAAACCATCTCTTAACCAACTGTTGGTGGTTAGTCATATCTATTAAGGATTTTTCCCTTTTCTCTTGCACTTCCATTAACTTGGCCAACCGAACCTCCTTAGCTCTATTTTCTTCAATTTCTAAGGATTTGAGCAGCTATAGTGCATAAATCTCAATTGAGATAGGTAATAGCGCTTCCTTTTCGTACACTATCTCATATGGTGAAATTTTTAGGGCTTGCTTGGGAGTTATGTAGTCTACCCAGAGCATTGTCTAAAGTTTCTTGTGCCACTCTTTCTCATGATCTAACCCGATACTTTTAATGGGTCAGACTAAATTTTTGTTAGTCGACTCGGCTAGGTCATTCCCCTGCTAGTAATAATTTTATGGCATTTTCAAAAATATGCCATGCACAAGTGCAAATTGACATACCTTAGAGCCTAAGAAATCCTTGGCGTTGTCTGAAATGATGGTCTTCAATGGGTCGAGTCTTGTTACTAGCCCTTCTAGAAAATCCATGATCTTCACCTCTGACGTATTCTTCAGGGGCATGGCTTCATTCCAACTCGTGAAGTAGTTCATTGTGGTAAGAATCCACTTATGGCTGAAACTAGAGGTGGGATTGATCATTCCAATGAAATCTAGACCCTATTGTGTGAATGGCTCATTCGTTACTATCAGATTGAAAGGCATTGCAGAACTTTTTCTTCTTCCTGTGAAGAATTGACATTCTTTGCAAACCTTTATCATGTTGTATGATTCATTGAATAGCATAGGCCAAAAGTACCTAATGCATAGGATTTTGATGGTAGTAGTCTTCTCGGAGAAGTGTACGCCTTTCAGACTACTGTGGGTGGTGCGAAGAATTCTCTTTGCTTTCTTTTTGGTGACACACTACAACAAAACATCATGGAAATTCCTCTTGAAGAGGAACCCTTCAATAAGTGTGAATTTTTTGTTTCGCACCTGGTATAATCTTCTCCTTTGAGAAGGGAGTCTTGGCGGATATTTTCGGTGTGCATAAATCTTACTCTATCTGCTAGCCAGCAGCCTTCGGGCTCGGACTCATTTTTTAGGACTAGCTCTCATTTCTCCTCTTCAGGTGCCATTTCCTCATCGTGTTCCAAATATTTGCACAACCCTCTTCCTCAGACACTCTTTGTAGGATTGACCTCAATGTCGTATTCAAGGATCTTAGTGATCCAATTAGACCTTTTTTTGGCGATTTCTCCTTCCATGATGTATTCGTGCACACTAGAATGTGTGACATAAATAATCACCTTATTGCAAGATATAAGATGTCAAAACCTCTTGAGTCCCTTTACAAATGTGAACGCTTGCCTCTCACACAATTTGTAGTTCATCTCATATTCCTTTAAGGTCTAGGAGTGAAATGCAATTGGATGTTCTCCCTTTCCTTCATTGTCCTCTTGAGTCAAAACAGTAGCAATGCTTGTCTTGAAACTGAATACATACATTGTGAAGTCCTTCGATAGGTCTGGATTTATTAGTGCAGGAGCTAAAGAAATAGCATCCTTAATCTTCTCAAAGGATTCTCTCGCTTCTTTCATCCATTTGAAAAATTGATCCTTTTTCAGCATTAGGGTGATTGGTTTAATTATTCTGGTGAAATCAGAAATAAATTTTCTTACAAATTTAACCTTCCCCAAAAAATACTAGACTCCCTTTTTATTGATCGGTAGAGGAATTTCCCTAATATCTTTTACCCTTTCAGGATCAATTATGATTCCTTCTTTGGACACTACATGTCCTAATAATTTTCCTTGTGGTAATCCGAAGAAACATTTTTTCGGGTTCAAGGATACCCTGAACTCCTAACATTTTTTAGAAACCACCTCCAGTTGATCAAAATGATCATCCTTAGACTTGGATAATATAGTTAGATCATCTAGATAGATGAGGATAATTTTGTTGACTAGTTTGCTGAAAGCAATATCCATTGCCCGTCGGAAAGTGGATCCTGCATTTGAGAGGGCGAAATGAATTTTAGCATATGCAAATGTCCCCCACTTTTTAGTGAACATTGACTTGTGTTGGTCCTCTTATTTGACTAGGATCTGATTGTAGCCCAAAAATCCATCTAACAAAGAAAACATCTTTGAACCTACCACAATCTATAAGACTGACTCCATAGAAGGAAATGGGTAATGATATTTTACCGATGCTCTATTTATGTCACGGAAGTCAACATAGAGATGAATGTCTCCAGTATTTTTTTGGACTGAAAAAAGGTTAGACACCCATGTACTGTGCTTGATAGGAAACACAGTCTTGGACTAGATCATCTTTTTTAACTCTTGTGCCATCAGGGCCTCAATCTTCGAATTTATGGCCCTTTGCATTTGTTGAATGGGTTCAGCACCTTCTACTAGTTTGATAGTGTTCTATATGATGTTAGGATCATATTCCCTAAGATCATCATAAGACCAAGTCAATACTCCTTCACACTTTTCACAAAAATACATGAATATGTCCTTGTCACGCTGTAGAATTTCTTTTTTGACCTTTAGTTTTCTTCCATCTCTGACCTCTAGATTGGGTCCACTTGATCTTCCACAAACTTTATCCTATCATTCCTTGCATCATCATAGTCGAACATATTCTCAAGAGTGACCAACCCTTTCAGAATTTTGTTGTACCTCAGCTAAATGATCTGCCCTTCATATGCTTCTTCAATCTTTGGTTGAAACTGATCGAAAAAATCTCCCGATTGTTGGATGAACGAGGCAATGTGTTCATCACTTTTCAACAATTTCCAACTCTAATTTTTATCTAGAATGGAGGGTTGGACAATTACTCACACAGAGTGTACATTCTTGATCATTTTAGAGGTAGGATCGAATTGATATCCTATTGTTTCCATGTGATCCGTACTTGAATTTTTCTCTCTAGGTACCACTTGGATGTTAAAATCCTCAAAACCCTCGATGAGTTCCAATACCCTATGTCTATAAGACTGCATTTAGACATTCTTTACAGCGGAGATGTTGTGGACTTGATTAATTATAAGTTTGAAATCTTCGAACACCATTATTTTCTTGACACCCATTCATTTGGTGAGGCTTAGACCTTGTACAAGGCCTTCATATTCAGCTTCATTGTTTGAGCAAGCAAATTGGAAGCGGAAAGACTTGAGAATCTCTTCATTGGTTGGAGATTTTAAACATATCCCAGCACCAGCACCAACCTTGTATCTTGTGCCATCAAAGTGATATTTCCACAATTCTTAGGTTTATTCGACTGTGGGGTCCTTTACTACCTTCAGGATTTCTTGATCCTCATCATAGATGATGTAGGTGCCCAATTTGGTAGCAAGATAGTTACCGAAAGGATCAGCGTCAATGTATTTTCTCAAGAGGACCTCTTCTTGATTGGTTCGATTTCCAGTTACATTTTCATCTTCAAGTAGTTTGATACCATAAGTTTCTTCTTTGGTGAAAGAGGTATGATTAGCTTCAAATTTGATCATGGCTTCATCGACACGTGCTCCAAATGCAAAGGTTTGGATATTATCTTCATTTTGGCTCCATGCTTGGTCCTGAGGATTAGGTGCAACCAATCCAAAGAAAGGTATCCACCTATCTTCTAAGTGAGTTCTCGAGATAGGTAGAGGTTGAACATGGGAGGGACATCTATGATCATAGTGTCTTGAGGAACTGTGATGCTAGGGCAAGAGAATAAATTTAAGGGGAGGTCTTTGATGACACCTACAGTCTTGACTTTGCTCCCATCTAGCTGCATAACCCCCCTTTTTAAGGGTTCATAGCTAATTCCTAAGGCTTTAGCTATTTGCTTGGGCATCACCGTGGTGCTAGCAGTGGAGTTAATCATGGAGTTATGTAGTAGTTTCTTCCCCATAATGAGTGTTAAAAAAAGGGCTTGGGTTTCAACTTCCCTTCTTTGACTTCAATAGAGGTCTCTTTTATAGTATTTGCAAGAACTTTGGCTCGAGCTGATGGTTCAGTAGCCCTTTCTATGAGAAATTGCTTTATTGGTTGAACAATTGTATCTTCTTGGAGGGCTCTTTGTAGCAATGAATTTTCCTTCAAAATAGCTAAGATATCCCAAATTCATACATCAATAGAATATTTCTTCAATTGTTCCACCACATTGAATGGTGGCAGATTCAAAGGCTTTTGTTCTTTGACCCTTGTTATAACAATCTCTATGTGTAGCTACGGCTGTGGGGAAATTGTGGAAGGACCAGGGCATTGGTTGGAGGCACTTCTAGGCTACAGAGTGACTGTTTCACCCGTGAATCTCCTTTTTGATCAAGTTTTGTAGTCAAATTTCACTCGCAGGGTCTTCGATGTGGATGCCTCATACGTGAACACCGCTTATTTTCCCTCCATCCATGAGAAAAGGGCATCATCAGGAGCTATGTCATTTTCTTCTTCCAAGGACATTCCTTTCATTTACACAGTAAGCATTGCATTCTCCATTTGTGGAGAGGCATATGCATTACCTCTTGAACTTGGAGCCACACCTTGGCTATGTTGTTCTATAATATTTTGTTGTAAATTGCCACATGGACAATTTCAAGGCATATGTGCATCACCGTAGGGGAAGCACCAAGCATTGATATCTTCGGTGAGGTTATTTTACCCTACGTACATCTCTCTACTTGCACTTGGTTGAGCGGCTCCCAGCAGAGTAGGTAATGGCACTATTTGGTTAGTCGTCTGAGCCTACGGATTTGTGCACGCCCCTCCTTGATATTGGTTTTGTTGGTACGAAGGCCTTCTGCCTTGATAAATTTTTTAGGTTGTTCTTGGAGGAGTGGCTTGGTTGTGTTTGATAGTAGTTACTTCATTTGCTAGGTTTTGCAACAATTATTTTATCTCACTCATCTCATCCTTTAAAGAGTCAGATGTAGAGGCAACATTTTGTGGTGCACTGAGATATGTTTACATAGACTGAAGGGGACCGGGCACACTGGTAGATGGAATCTCCTAGGTGGAAACTGATACTTCAAGAAATATAGGCATTATGGGTCGAGGTGGCAACTTCCCAACATCAATCATATTTTTCTCCACCTTGACTACTACATTGTATTCATCTAGTAATCTTGTTCCGCCAAGAGACTGGATCATCATCAAGATATCGGTGTTGATAGATTTCAAGTAGAACATGAATGCCAACTCGGTTGATGGTCGGATAGTAGTTTGTATCCTCTACCAAGTTGTATAGAACTAGGAGTTGAAGTTAGTCATGACCTTATATGGGGCTCGCTTTATTGTTGCTAGTTGATGGTATAGCAAAGACCTGTCTCCATCGTTCGAGAATCTTTCATAGAAAGGATCTTCGAGCTAATCCCAGGTACCGATGGTTTTAGTCAGTAGAGTATGGTACTATTCTAATGCTTTCCCTTTGAAAGAGAATGCAAGAAACCTTAGTGCTATATTTTGATCAGTAACTATGTGCACCAAACACACGTTTGCCACATCTTGCAGATGCTCGGATGGTGTTCTTGAGCCATCTCCAGTAAATTTAGGTATAGCTTTTAGAGAAAAGATTGGGATAGGGGCCCAAATGGTGGACGCAATTGGTGCCACAAGGGGACTTCTGGCATCCCAAGACACACAATTTTTTAGCAACTTACAACATGGTTGGTGGAGGGATCAAAACATTCACTAGACGAGTTTGAGTTCGTGTTGTTACTAGTGGAGGTACTAACAGGCCAAGATTAATTGTTGTTTGAGACCTTGTAACAGGTCGATGGCTCATACATCCTCTTTTATTTAGGTACATTTAAGTTGTCCCACCGGGTGTTCCAAAAAAATGAAACTGAGTTAAAGGGGGGACCTATTGTGCTAAACTGAGTGACCTCTAAGTTTTTAAAGAAGTTGACTTCTTCTGTAATTTGGGGGTTGAAAAGGGTACAAAGAAATGAATTTTAAAATAAATATAATCTAAGGAGATGTAACAACAAGTATATATGGGCACAATAAACCTATCTATGTGATATGATTTAAGGGTCGTTCAGCAATCTGCTATGTCCTAGAACAACATAAATCAAAATGGAAATCTGAACAAATTATTCAATGACATAAAATAACTTCCATAAATCTACTGAAAAGAAGAGTCAAAGGCATGGTCTTAATCAACAAACTTATATTGAAATTATAGAAGTCTGCAAACAAATTACTCGATACAATAATGGCACAATATACAGTTTTATCAAATAGTTAAGAAATAGAAAGGTCGAACAATGGCATAGTCTGCAAATCCTATGCAATCATTTAAAACAATACAAAGGCCTGGTGTTTTTCCACAAATTTCTCTATAAATTTCAAACCCTTTCTCTGAAAGAAGTAGTATTTATAAGGTAATATTTCACCACTTGCAAGGCCTATAACAGAAAAATATTCTTTAATGATGCACACAGCAATTATTTCCCTCGGTCATTAGAATACATGGCAATAGAAGAAGACTCGAGCCATGCATGTATTCATCCTCAAAATAGATGCATTACGAATGATGATAGTGGTCCTAGCGTAGTAGCAACAATTCTCCAGTGGACATATGTCACCTATCTACGAAGGCCATTAGAAGACATGGCAAATCTAGTGAAACTATTGCTTGCTCCCTACTCTTGCATGATGAAACCCTTAGAAGATCCACGTTTCAATGAATCAGGGTCAACGGTTTGTTCCTTCGTCCCTACAATGAAACCAGCATGGTGAAGACACATGGAGGCCTTCCTTACAAATGGCACTACTAGTGGGGGCCACCAAGAAATTTATGTAGACTGATGCTACGTGGCATGTGGTCGGGGCCCAATAGGGAAGTGAAGGGAAGAAGTCTGGGGATGTGCATGATGTTGACACTTGCAGTTGTGGTGAGAGTCGATTGAAGGAATAAATCCTTGTGAAGAGTGCCTGGCGGACACGTGGTAGCAATTAATGAAGCTTTTGTGAAAGGGTACTGATGGTGCTCAACAAATGGGGCATGGACCAGACTTAGAAAAATAAAATATAACCCGAAGGGAGCTTGGGGAAATTCATATTCATAGGTGGTACTTTTTTTTCTCAATAGTATCTTCTAAGTACCCCAAGTCTTTGATCAGTTTAAGGGTACAAATATTCAGACTAGCACCTGCATCTACTAAGACTCTTTTAACCTTGTTCTTATGAATGAAGACCTCGATGTGTAAAGCACAATTATGAGATGGTTGTCATGGTAGGTCTTGCTCAGAGAGGGTGAGAAAGTGATCGGTAATATGTCCTACCATAGCTTGAAACTGGTCTGTATCAATATCCTCAGGGATGGATGAATCTAATAAATATTTTTCTAAGATTTCTCTATGTGTGGGGGATAGCCTCAATATTTCTAAGATTGATATTTGTGTTGGGATCTTCTTAAGCTAGTATAAGAGATTATACTTGTTGGGATTTGATATTGGAAAAGTAGGTTGTGCCATAGAATGAGATGGGATTCCTTGGATGGTGACCTTTCCACATCGTGTGGTGACTCCACACTCTACACTAGCTCCTTTGATGGTGACAACAGTAATGACCCTATCATATGAAGTGACCATTTTTTAGTAGCTATGTTTTATTTTTTTGTAATCCTTAGCTTTTTCGTTGTTGTTCCCTTTTTTATGATCTGGCATACAATTCTTGTATATCTTCAGATCCTCATTCCCATTTGGTACATCAACAGAGACGGTGTTGTTCTCTATGAGATCTTGGATGATATTCTTGAGTCTCATGCAATTTTTCATTTTGTGTCCTTTGATTTTATGAAAGTCACGAAGATCATTCTCATTGTACCAGGATGGTTTCTCTAGCGGTTCCCGGTAGTTTTCAAAGTTGGGTAGTGTTACCATATTTGACTCTACCAACTTTTTCATGATGGTTTCGATAGGTTCAAATAACTTTGTCCTTACGCTTGGGATAGTTGTTCATGTTGGGAATTCACCTTTGTTGCATCTCAGTATTGTTAATTTGATTGTTCTAAGGGGGTTTTGTTTGATACATAGTTGGTTGAATATTAGCAACTTGATTGTTTTTAGGTTCGGGAGCACTTAGGACCACCTTATCATCTACCACACCACCATTTATCACATTTTTTTTAGCCCAGACACGAGGTTCATCATTTGAATTGGTTGATGGTCAGTTGTAAGCTTGATTATTTCCCTATGAGATTAGAGCTCATTCGATGTTAAGGGCTCGAGGTACAAGCTCATCATAGGATGTGATGCACTACATTTTCAAGTGGAAAGAGAGATTGCGATCCAAATTTTCTATGATGATGCCCACTTGTTGTTCATGGGGAAGGGTCCACTTGCTCTTAATAGCTTTTTATCTCCATCATTGCAAGAAATTCATGAATGATTCTCCTTTGGCTTGTTTGAGAGTTTACAACTCTTCTAAACTAACATCCATGTCAAGGTTGAAGGAGAAGTGATCAATGAATTTATCAGTGATTTCTTGAAAAAAAATTGATGTCGGGAGACAAATGAGAAAACCAATCCATAGTAGTACCTCTTAAAATTTGAGGGAAGAGGCACATTAGATCAGAATCATTGTAGGTCACCTTCATACACATGACGTTGAATTCTTTGACATGGTCCATGCAACTCCCTCTCCCTTTGTATTTATCGAATTTCAGGATTTCAAATCCAAGAGGGAATGGAACCATAGCGATCTTTCATTCAAATGGATAAGGACATAGATTCTATGTATGGGGCTTCTTTGTCTTTCCCATTTGAAGGTCCTATATTTTTTGGGATAGCACATTCAGTTGTGAAGCTAGATCATCCTATGGATTTGGTGGAGGAACCTATGATGGGATGATGGATGACTTGTATATGGTATTTTGATATGATGGTGTGTTGTATGGGGTGTATGGTGGAGTGGGTTTATCTGAAGATGATTAAGGTGTTGATGTATATGTTCCTAACGTGTGTGTATTGACGATGTTCTATTGAGGATTATAGTAGGAACTTTGTTGCTGTTGTTGCTGATGTTGGGCATACTATTGAGCTACTAAAGCTTGATGTTGTTGTTGTGCCACAAGGGCTTGTTGTTGGGCCTGTTGTTGTTGTTGTTGTGCCACTAGGGCTTGTTATTGGGCTTGATATTGTTGTTGTGCCATGAGGGCTTGTTGTAGGGCCTAATGTTGTTGTTGCACTGTGAGGGATTTTTGTTGGGTCTGATGTTATTGTTGTGCTACTAAGGATGCTTGATAGGCTTGTTGTTGTTGTTGTGCTTCTAAGGATGCTTGATATCTTTTTGTTGTTTTTGTTGTGTGGCTAAGGTTGCTTGTTGTTTTTGTTGTTGGATGGCTTGTTGATAAGCTCTCTATGCTTGTTGTAAGGCTAAGTTATGAGTTTGCAATATACGACCAATTGGTTGTTGGGACATCTATGATGGATTGTGGGTGTTCATATTTTGGATGGGTTGTTATTTGGTGATGAGAGGTTGGGAGTTTCCTTGGTTCAACATTCCTTGTAAGATGGTGGATTGAGATGGAGGAATGTAGGTTTGAGTCCCCATTTGATTTTGCATAGTGAAGGGGACCATGGGGAAATATGAGGATGTTGTCATTATATTTTGCAATGGTAATGAAATATTAGGACCCTGAGTCCATTGATTGAAAGGATTCCCTTGACCAATGCTTGGGATGCGATCAAGGTATTTCCTTAATTCATGGGTTTCATAACCGAGGTGTTGTTTTGATTTCGGTTGATGATAGACAGTTTGGATGTGTCTTGTGGCACTAGTAGTATAGATAAGCTCATGGGAGGATTGGGTAAAGATGTCCCCATTTGTATTGAGGGTTGACTTTGTGATATAGTATTGACATGCCCTTGTGTACTATATTGATATACTTGGTCCATACTACTTTGTGTGATCATGGGAATACTTGTAGTACTCATGGATGTGGATGAAGAGGGGTGTCCTTGATAGGTGGATGTTGTGGTGGAGTAATGAAGATTAAGAGGTTTATGTAGCTAATTCATATTTTTGAGGATGGGAGGAGCACCAATGGTAGGTTTCCAAGTGGTTGTTGGAGGTGGAGAATTCATATCAAGGGTACCCACAAGTGTACTACTTTCAAATAGAAGAGTTAGACCGAAGTCCTTGGCAAGGCCAACTGCAAGACTAGGAGTGAATGTTTGATTTATCCTTGATGGTGGAGTTGTGAAGCCTTGTGCCAAATTTTGTGCTAAAAATGATGGGGAAATAGGAGCTATGTTTTCAAATGCTTGATGTTCCATGATTTCCTCCCTATTAATCTTAAATGGATTATTTGTGATGTCTTCAATATCATATGGTCTTTTCAGAGATGATGGTTTTTGTAATCAGGTGACTAAACTTCTTCAATCAAATTCTAGAGGATTTGGATCACTTGAGGTAAATGGGACTTTATTTTTCCCCATGATTCTCTTGTATTGTGATCTTGTCTTTACCATAAATTTTGGGTCACTTATGGGAGTTTTCTGCTAAGATTCATAATGTTTGAACTCTCTAGTTGACTCAAATATAGGCAAAATGGATGCTCTAAGACTTTTTGGAGCAATGATGATAATGGGGGATGAAAATATGGGTGATATGAAAAGTGGTCTTTGGAATCATTTTGAGAAAATACTTTTGACTTAAGTATGATGTTTTGATGTTAGGATAAAGGATTTTGATGAACTTGAGAATCTTTAGGGTAGACTCGTGACCTTCAAGATAAACTAGTTCAAGGATGATAACTAACTTAGCTAGGTGCATGGAAAAGGATACATTTCACATGCAGCATTGCCAAGTTAGAGGTTGGTTTGATTGATGTTTCAGTCAAAAGATGTTGTTATATTCAAAAAAATTACAAATTTTGGTGAGGTGAAAGAGAAAATTTGATGAAGGGGTAAATGAAATGTTTGACCCAATTTTGAATTAGAATGAACCTTTATTTTCCAAGACCAAGGTAGTGAGAATGATGCTAGACCTCTACAATGTTCAAATCCTAAAGACACAATATTGACTTAGATGAGAGGATATATGGGGATGTTTAAACCTGTTCGCCTCCTCCTAGTTTGAGCATAGTAGTTTCTTAACAGGAGGTTATGATTGCGGTAAAGTATTATAGCCCACTTTTTTCCAAACTTTAAATTACAATGTTTATGTCTATAATGATGAGATGTAGATCTTCCCCTATGGATTTTGATTGTGTGATAGATCATTAAAAGAGCTTAGTATCATGAAAAAGACCAGGGTTTTGACTCCAAAATAATGCATATAATTATGTATTGTACCTTGAAGAGTGTCTATAAAATTTTGCTACCAACTTGTCTCTATTCTTGTGAAGTGCTAAAACGTGTTTCTTGAGAGCTTTTGGTTTAAGATGTCTGAGCCTAAAATGATGACTTGTAGACCTTATTTTGGGGATTTTTATTTTGCATGAGATCATTAAAGAAGAAGAAGAAGATATTTATTTCCACATAGAAGGTGGTAATATGGGCCTTCTAGCCAAAATATCAGCCCTTTGTTCTTCTTTATCTAAGATGGTTGCAGCAATCTTCCACTAATTAGATGTTCCCTTGGTTTCAAAAGTGATGCTTCTTAAAGTTCTAATGATATATGTTTGTAGTCCAATCAATCTTAGCTCCCCCTTTAAAAAAAAAATTGAAATGGACTTGACAATCTCAGCAAAATTTGATATGAACCTCCTTACAACTTTATTTTCCCAAAGAAAGATTGGATGAATTTCACTTTCTTTGGGATAGGAATATTATCTATAGCCTATACTCTTTCTCGATCAATTCTTACTACATCCTTTGAAACTATGTGGCGCAACCATTTTCCTTCAATCACAGCAAAATGGCACTTTTTAGGGTTTAAGGAAATACCATTCTCTAGAGATTTGAGGAAGATCTTCTCTAGATGTTCAATATGGTCTTCATATTTCTTAGAATATGCTATAAGGTCATCCTAATACACCACCATTATTGTATTAATCAGATCAGCAAATGCAATGTCCATAGCTCTTTAAAATTTGGCCCCAGCATTTGTAAGGACAAATGGCATCCTCACATATACATATGTGCCCCAAGGTGTACTAAAGGTAGTCTTATATTGTTTTGATTCTTTCACTTTCACCTGGTTATACCTTGAAAAAACATCCATCATGGAGAAGAGCTCACATCATGTTACCTTTTGCAGCATAACTTCCATGTTTGGGTGGGGATAATTGTCTTTAAGAGAGGAGACATTCGAATTTCAAAAATCTACACACGAGCTTATGTCCCCATTCTTCATTCTAATGGGCACAAAGTTAGAAACCCAAGTAGATTGTCTGATGGGTTTAATGATACCTCCTTCCATGAGTTTCATGAGTTTTTCATGAATCTTAGGTTCTAGAGTAGGATTTATTGGCCTTTGTTTTTTTTGAAAGGTTTTGCATCAAGATTCAATGGAATTTCATTTTGAAATAGATACTCTCTATATGCTTTGAGGTCATCATAAGACCATTCAAATACATGCTTATATTTTCTCAACAGTTCAATCAACATCTTTCTAATCATAAGGATTATCTTCTTTCCAATGTACACCTTTTTTGGAGCCAATTCACTCCTAATATTAATCTCTTCAATATCCTCCCTTCTTACATGTGTTTCCTTCATGATTGTCTAGTCACTCCCATTGAACACCCTTTCCACTGCTACTAACCCTTTAGGAATCTTATTTATTTTTAGTTGCACTACTTCTTGGATAAACACAGTTTGTTTACCATCTACTTCTTCAACAAATGCATTGAAATCAATTTATTGGGCTTCATATTGATCAATACAATGTAAGAACTTGATCCAATCTATGTCATCATTAAAGACTTCCCAATTATAAAAAATTTCAAGTACTGCAGGTCTGGTCTTGAGTTCCACTTGTGAGATCCCTGCTAAGGTTCTATCATCCTTTTTCAAAGCCACATTTTCTAAAAATTCATCCATTAAGTTTTTTGATCTATCCACCCACTCAATGGAGAAAGAAACAAAGAGTTCTATAATATCCAACACTGCATTTTTGTATTGCTTCAATCTCTTGTTTTTTGTAGAATACTTTTCCCTCACTTGTGAAACAACCAACTTTGAATCCCCACAAACAGCTAAAATTTTGATCCTATGCTTTGTAGCAATGTTTAACCCTAGCAATAATTCCTCATACTCTGCTATGTTATTTGTGCATTCAAATGTCAATAGAAATGAGTACTTAAATTTTATGCCACGGGGTGAAATGTAAACAATCCCAGCTCCATTCCCTTCTTTACTGCAAGCTCCATCAAAGTACATCTACCATATGCCATGTTCATTTTGACAAACCTCTCTAGAAATTGGATCTGTGTTTAGCAAATCAGGGTTTGAATGATCAATTCTAAAACTTCCAAGATCTACCTCACAAAAATACTTCATTTAATTAGGGTCAAAGAGCTCAATGACATGCTTTGATCTAGGTTCTTTGTATAGCTTAATTTCCCTTCCATTCATAGGTATTGTGGTATAGGATAAATCTAGTTGGACATTTCCACCCACTGGTGCAGTCCATTGTCTAGATAATAACATTCCATAATAAGGGGGGGTGTCCACCATAGTGATGTATGTCTTGTATTTTTCCTCAAGATATGATGCCAATTTTAATTCTATGTTCTATATCACTCCAGCCACTGGGACTGATATGTTATCCATGGAGTAGCATTTTCCATAGGTGGTGTTTACCCACAAACCTAATTCCTTCATGATATCCAAACGCATGATATTGATTGTTGCTCCTAAGTCAATGATGCATTATTTTATCAATTTTTTATTGATCACCAGTGTAGTGTAAAATGGATCAACTTGTGAAGGATTTTTTGTAAGGGTATCTCCTAAATAGAATTATGGTGACTTTGTAGCTTCCTACTCAACAACATTGATCTCTTTGTTCTGATCCTTCTTCTTGTGATATGTGTTGAAAATAAACTTGAGGGTTGTGTCTCTATATTCATAAAATTTCATCTCCATCAACGGCACTATCACCTTTATTTGAGTTAGTGTTTGAGCGATATCAAATGAAGGGGAAGTCATCCATTGTTCTATTTTCTTTGTTTTAGTAGCCATTTTTACTTCAGTTTAAAACATTTATTGTTTGGTGTTTTCTCAAATTTAATATTTGCAACCTCTTTTTGAACAATCTTCTAAGGCTTCTTTGCTTCAACCTTCTTTTGGTCAGATGAGACATTCTCCTTATTTTTTAGTTCTTTTATAAACATGCCTCTAGGTGTTCCCTGGTCTATATCTATAGGCCTACTTCTTAGGTTGTATTTTCTTTTGGCTTCAGCCACATCTTTTGTTGTGATGGCCTTCTTCTCTTCTTTAGTTGGTGTTCTCAACTGAAACTGTGGTGTTGTATTGTATACATTGGCTACTTCTCCTATATTTTCTTCTAAGTTTGAGAACACTTCTTGCTCCATATTAACAATTTTCTTTTGGTTGTTGACATCGTATTCACATCCATCCTCAGAGAATGAATACCCATCATTGGTTTGGTGGGACCTCCATCTTAACATATTTACGGTGTGGCCATCCCTATCCTGCTCTTGTGACCATTCATCTTCCTCACAGGCTTGAGCCACTGACAATATTTTGGGGCATGGGGTTTATGACATGGTGGACACCATGGTGTAGTCTCCATTACACATGCTCCATGTTTCTTCAAAGTTTTTGGATTATCTTTCCAATTTGGTTTTCATATTGTTTGTCCATCCTTCCAAGTGGTTTTATATGGCATGTCATGCAATCTTGAACGTTCATTCCTATACCGGTTTTCTTGTCTATTTTGGTGATTGTTAGGATTTTGTGGGATCCTAAGGTTATCTCTTTCTCCAATCATGCTATCATCTTTCCTATTGTTTTCAATGGTTATAGCAACCTTTTGTGCTCCATTCAAGCTGCTAGGACACTTTCTTTTGAGCTCATAGATTTTTTTAGGATAAAAGTATTTCAAATAGATGCTTAAAGTTGTTGAGTTAGGTAATTTGGATCCATGTGGTATTTTGTTATTAAGATTCAAGAATCTCTAGTTGAAGTCAAAAATAGATTCATTATGATGCTTCTGAATACCTATTAACTCATGCAAGGAAAATTTAGGAGCATATTGATTTCCATATTGCTCTAAGAATTGATCTTTAAAGTTTGTTGTAGAGGTAATTGAAGAATTTGGTAGGCTATTGAACCAGTCCCTTGCTTCTTTAGTCAAGGACATAATGAACAATCTCATAAGGACATCTTCTTGATCCATGCCTAGGTCCTGAACAAAAGCATTGAAGTTTTTGATATGTTCCTCTATTGTAATTTCATTACTCCCTATAAATTTAGTGACAATATTCCTCTAGTTGTTGTCGATGGGTTATGGGTACATTTGATATCCATTCAAGTCAAATTGTTGGCTTATGTTTGCAAAATTTTATGGATAAGGAGTTTGAGATGGCGGATTGGGGCAGTATTGGAATCCATATTAAGGTTGGTGTACATTTTGTTGGATGCTTTGTTGAGGATATACATTTTGTTGTTGCACTTGGTGCTGATAATGTGGAACATATTGTTGTCTTGACATTCAATAAGATTATGGAATTTTGTCGATGTTTTGTGGGTGTGAATGTTGTGGTGGGAAATTATGTTGCACATTTTGTTTTATTTTCTAGCCATGTTGTAAGGTGTTTTTGAAGTACTTGGAGCACTTGTATTCTGAGAAGACCCATGTGCATTGATGTTTCCCCCCTTGCTTATGGGGAGGAAGATATCTTGGTGATTTTGATGAATGGATATTCAATTCATACATTCATTGATCTATCTCTTGGATGTCTTTTATCAACTGCTCCCTTTTCCTAAGATCCTCCCTTTGTCTTTCCACATATTGTTCTAATTCTTGAGTGGTCATTTTGCCATAGTTCTTAGCTGAGGTAGAATGATCCATAGATTCATATTGGGTCTCATCTCCCTATTGTACTAACATCATGTAGGCATACTCCTTTTTGTTTCAGATCTTTATTTCCTCTACTCATGCAAGGAATTTTCTTTCCATTTATGGATCTGGTTTGAAATTGCAAATGTTGACAATGAGTGGCATTGAATGGTATCCATCATCAGTGAGAAGATGGCTATTATGCACTATGAAATGCTTCTCCAAAATTTTCCCTTTATCACTGTGGGTTACATCCAATTTATTAGATACTAATTCATTTTTATTTGTGTCAATCTTTGAAGGAGGGGGTCAATGTATATCGGTCCACCTACCATTGTTCTTCTTTAGGCTCCCTTTGTGTAGTGGCCCTCCACCATCCATTGTGGTTGATATGGTATATCTCTGATGTATGTGATATAATCTCTCTAATATGATGTTCAATTTATCATTCATAAAATAGAGTCACCACCTACTTTTTCATAAGTAGGAAAGTTAAGATCTAGATGAGCTTTGTCTTATCCCATCACAGTCTTTTATTCAATCAAGTGATTGAATCATGGATGCTTATGACTCTATGATGAGAGGCCTAGATTGCCCCTAGACTTTGGATAGGTTGAATACTTTCCCTGAGTGGTCCCCAGTGGAGTTGCTAATCTATTAGGCCTCAAAAATGCAGGTTTTCAACCCTAAGAGGGTGCCAACCTCTTGGTACATTTTTGGCGAATGAACAAGGCGAATATAATTGATAACCCCCTACTCTTTAGGCTCTACTAAACCTAGGTAGTTGTACCTAATTGATAAGGTAGATTTGAAGGTTTCAATATGATCTCTAATTTAGGAAATCTACTCACAATGGCACACAGTTGTGAAGTAGATGCAAGGCTAATGACTATTTCCTACTATAGGTGTTTTTGAGAATCAAATGAATGAGTAAAGTTTGTATGAGATTGTCCTAATTTGACCAGTGCCTAATCTATTGGGTGAATGGATTCAGAGGGTGGATGATGATTATGAATATATATATGTATGAAGGGTAAACCTATTCTTATGCTTAACTCTAACTTTTTGGGCACTTGAGATGTTTTCACCTTGTACAACCATGCAAGATTATTAGCTAGTATACTCTTTTTTATAAATCCTTGTGTTATTCTCCCATATTATTGTGATCTCATGAGAGAATTTTTAATTCTTATCCTAAAGGAAACCAATCAGAACAACCACTTTAAAAGGATTTTAATCCATAGCAGGAACCAATTGAAATGAATTATTTGAAAGGATTTTTAATTCACTCCAACCAGAACCCAATCAAGACAACCACACAGCAACAACAAATGTGTCCTAAAAAATTATATAAATTTGAATAACTTAAGAGAACCAATTTGGAGATAGCACAGTAACATATAAGAATGAAAATTAACACAACAATTGAACACTGTAAATAAGTCACCAATTAAGAATAGTCTTTTCCATTATATTTCTTCAAAAGATATACATTGATTGCAAAAGTTTTCTGAAATATGGAAGTGGATGGATGGAATAAGCTATACTAATGTAACCTATATACTACTACTGATGATGATGATGATGATCCAAAATAGGCCTTGGTTTCCCCTGTTTAAATGGGAAGCAACAAGCTATAGGCTCATTCACAAATAGTTACATCATTTGATAACTAAAACATGACTAATATAAACATAAAAAACTTCAATACTTTTTTAGTAGATTCACCATGATTTTTTAATCTCCAGCACGTGCCCGTGATCATCTAAGACCTATTCAAGCCTCACCCTTCATGATGATGCACCCATGGCTATCAAAATTTGATATCCTATTACTCCTTACTTGGCACGTACAATGAATAAATTAACCTTTGACACATGTTCAACATATCCTATCTTTGCATATGTATCTACATTATGTATGATATCTTTCATTTCATATTCAAGTTCATAGATCCATCCCAATTGTACATGTGTTTTTTCGAGCACCTTATCTTCATTGTTAATTGCATCAAGGGCCATCGATAGATATTGAACTATCTCTTCCTTACATACATCTTGTTCTTGTAAGTTTCTTTCCTCAAAGAAATTTTGCAGAGCCATACTTAGTGACTAACTAAAGTCACTCAATTCTTGTGTGAGTATGTTATGGAATTTGTCATGTGTGTTCATAAGCTCTTGATACTCTTGAAGTAACCTTTTATTGTCACCTTTCTTCACCTTTATCTGCAGTTCCAACTCTTTCATTTTGTTACACAACCTATTGTGTTCCTGTAAAGCTACATATGTCTTATCATGGATAACCCAAACTTTATTGGAAATTTTAACCATATCATCAAACCTCTTACACACTAGTTCAGATCTCATTTTGAATATAGTGGTTTTTAGTTTTTTCTTTAGTTCCTCTTTCCCCTTTTGGACTGTTTCATATTTGTGTTTCCAATATGGTCTCAGACATTGCTTCAAGTACTTTCCTTTCACATTCAATCAAAGGTAAGTAAGGCCCTGAAGAGGAAAGTAACCTATCTCTATAGCTGATCATTTCTTGTTTCAACCTCTCATTTTCATTAGTCAACCACTTGTTATCTCTAACCAATTTTTAAATTTAAGCTTTGGTAAATTTGGCCACATTCACATTTAGATCAGCAGTTTCCATAGGGTTTGTATCCCCTACTCTTTGTACTAGAAGGTGACTGAAGATCTGATCATGATTATTGATAAGGGAAGGCCTCTTCCCTAGTGGGTAAAGATCACACATCTTCAAAGTAGTATTATTAGGGTTATACCCTGATCCAATGTATATCTTATTGATGGCCTCATTTGTCAATTGTAAATCCTTGTTCTTTCTCTTCAAGAAACTATCAAACACAATGGTTGAGCTGATGTTCCACCCTAGAAGAAGCATGACCCTAGCCTCTTGTAGCAATGCTCTTCCTTTTTCAGGAGTGATTCCATCCATCTCTTTATCAACATCATACTTGAGCTCTTTCAGGGCATCTTCTTCTTGCTTAGGGTTGATTTCCTTTAGCTTTTCTCTTATATTTTTTCCTTTGTACTCATAAATGAAATCTTTAAACTCAAGGGTTCGAACAAATGCATTATCTTCAATGAATTTCTCACTAGCCCAGTGTCTCACATCATCAAACAACTCATTAGAAGCTTCAAATGTGATCACATTCCTCTCTAGTGGCTCTTCATACTGGGGAATAGTGGGGATGGTGATCTATGTACCCTCTATCTCTTCCATAATATCATTTTCAATAATAATATGAGTGTCAATTGAGAAGCTCGCCTCTAGGGTAGTTTGTGGTGATAAATGAATTAAAGGAGCTACATTCATAGTCTATCTCCTAGAACTAGTATCTCTTCTTCTTTCAAAAGCTATGAGAGGTACATCCTTATTCTATTCTTCTTCATGTAGGATTAATTTTTCAACCCTCTCCATAGGATCTTGTATTTCATGAAAAGCTTCTGCATATAATGTACTATTTTCTCTCCTCTAAGCCTCGTCCATAATTATCTTTTTGTATGCAGCCTTCCTCATCATCACTTTAGCTTCATCATAATTCCTAATGACATCATCTACAAAGAACTCATGTTCATATCCCTTTAGTCTCTATGAGATGTTGTCGTCATAAATGAAGTGCTCAGGGTCAAATTTCTCCATCTTATTTCCCAATGGCAAGCCATAATAATATAATTTGTTGTTAATTTATGCATACCATGTATCAACAATGATTGTAAAGTCACCAAAACACATAGTAGAAGGCATGAAATTTTTCCTTCCATAGCTTTTGAGGTGCATGAAGGCTTAATGGGCTAATTGCCTTACAATCTCAAGGTATGCAACCCTATTAGGTACAATTTTAGGAAGTAAGAATGGAGCTACCTCAATTCCATATACTCGAATCATAGTACAATCTTTGAATGGATACCAATCCCCCCAATTATCGTTTACCCTTCCCTCGGGGTTTTTATCCTTTGGCTTGAGGAATCTTTGTATCTCTGAGGATAAATTGTAATCACATTTATGGCCAATCAACTTATATAGGGGTTTAACACAATACTTTTCAAAATATAGATAGTGGGATCTCCCACATCTATTATCCCATATGGACGTCCACATCTAAACTGGTCTATAGTTTTCATCACTATTCAAGTCTTTGATTCTTAACTCCTCTGCCCGCAGTCCCATCACCTGACCTTCATATAATATAATATGCATGAGTAGAGAATAATACTTGAAGTTGATGGCACCATTGTTATTCTTAATGGCAGCAAGCCAAGCATTAATGGCTTCAGACAAGTATTGTGCATATTCATAAGACCTTGCATCTTGGCTTTGGAAATATGTGGCTAAGACCATGGGAGCTATAGCCATCAGAGCAAGGGCATCAATTCCTAGGACCTAGCCAACTAAATAGTAGGTATACTGGTAATATTCTTCAAATGAATCCACAAGGAATGGGGGTTTCTCTTCACTGGAAAATATTCTAGGTTGGTTTCCTAGACCCCTGGGTTTGTGCAAAGGAAACTTCCACCACTTATAGCTTGCATTCATGGCCCTATGCTCCTCTAACAAGTCTCGTATCCTTAATTTTGTCTTCATGGATGTGTCTAATTGAAAAACCATGTAGATATAATCTTGTGTTATGATAATAAACTATGAGCCATCATGGGCATGGATAGCCCTCGTCTTAGGGTTGTAATTTTTAGCTAGTGCTTTAATTATTTCTACGTTGAAAAACACGTTAGGTATCACAAGCTTTGCTGAATTCATTTTCTACGGATTCAAGACAGGTCTATGTCTATATTTATTTATGTAATGATATATGAATATACCATAGCCTCTCTATAGAGTCCATACATCTCCAAAAAAATTGTGCTTGTCTTCCAATGTTTCGCATGAAGGATTTAATTGAGCTATTCTCCTAGATTTTGGTCCAGACCCGAGACACTGATGTATTAAGTCTTTGTTTAATGGTCTAGCCTCTATTTTTTCCTCTTTACTTTTGGTTTTTATGGGGTCTTATCCATTTCAAAACCCTATTTTCATAGTACTTCAAGCAAATCTTTATAGAACACTTTCAGCTGAGCCAAGAGCGTTTACTTGAGCTAGTGTTGCATTTTCTAAGCTGCCTCGTGTCACCCAATTCTACCTCCCATATTTTTATCCATGAGTTGTCTTTTTTGATCTCTTGAGAGTCAAGTATATCAAGATTTTACTTACGGGAAGCATCTCTGGTTCATAAATGGCACTCGCACCACCTTTCTAATCAACTACAATATTAATGGCAGTTTTCTCTTCGATGACTTTATTAGTCATGTGAACTGGGTGAGACATTTAATTTTCACTCTTCAATCCCACAAATTCTCCTCAATGGCTGCACTTAAACTCTTTCTTTCTTGAACCTTTAATATCTTGAATTTTGATGAGAGTGGTGAACATTTCTCTCTAACAAGCTTATGTCTCCTCGACACACCCGTGTTCCTCCTTTCTACAACATCTCTTCAAGCAACCTCTTTTATATCCTTATAATGTTGAGGAGACCTATGGTTATCTCTCTCTGATGTCCCATAGTCTCATCAATATTATGGAGTTATGTTTGTTAGAAATTTGAAGAGACTTTTATCAATGTATGTTTAATGCCTTTATGTCTTTTTGAAATCTTGTTCTTACTTGTTCTTGTGGTGTCAAACAGACTTCTCTAGTTCTCACTTGACATACTGATGTCTCCTTGATATTTCCATGATACTAAGCTAACCACGTTCTTTCCAGTACTTTACCATTTATTTTATAGTAATCTCTCAATTTCCAAGAGATTTTTTTATGTTTCCTAAATGCAAACTAATTATGTATCCACAGAGTGTTGATGTCACTATTCCATGTCAGAGAGACAAGTTAATTTTTATCTTCAAAGTATCCAGGTCTCTTTGACACATTGCTCTTTGGGTCATTAGAGAGACATTTTAGCATGTCTCCTCGAACTATGAGGATTTCATCAATATCTTCATCAACCTTTTATTGGTCGTGTGGAGGAGACTATGGTGAAGCTTTCTT
This sequence comes from Sequoiadendron giganteum, assembly GCA_007115665.2. NCBI lineage: Eukaryota > Viridiplantae > Streptophyta > Pinopsida > Cupressales > Cupressaceae > Sequoiadendron > Sequoiadendron giganteum. Next base: position 883,919,731 of record CM021100.1, on the reverse strand, counting down.
CGATATGGCATTGTCCTGGCGACATACCTTCTCCTGCCAAGGAAATGCTTTAAGGAGGGGATTTATTTTAAGGCTATAATCCAAGGCCTTATTTTATGAGCTATGTACAAAGATTTATGTTTAATGCTAAAAACAATAAAGAATTAAGAGCAATGGGGCTTTATGATGGGAATGGAATGATAAGTAAGGACAAATGTGTGAAAGAACCAGGGTGGATTTTTTAGCTCCAAAAAGAAGGAAAAAAAGGCATGGATCATGGATTCTCATCAACAGATGAGAATGAAATATGAGAATTAATCAAGGGCTCACATTTGTTTCAAACAAACGCACTTTTGACCTGCACACACAGGTCACAAGGTGACTTGCTCAAGAGGTTACAAGATAACTTGCATTTCAAGCCAAGTGAGATGGTTGGGGGAGAGAGAATATTCTTTGGAATATTCTCATGTGTGAGGATAAAGATATTTTGCAAATTAAAAGAAATTTTTAATTGTGCAAAAAAGGAGATAAGGAATATTCCCCTTTTAGAGGAAAATTAGTTTAATTACTAATTAAACAAGCTTTAATCATGCAATTATGGATTTTGAAGAATTAAAGTGGTATTCATTAGATTAAATAATTTAATGAATGGGGAGAGATGAAATGATATTTAATTAAATAACTTAGGGTTATTAAATTAGATTATAAGACTTAGGAAATTAAATTAAATATTTTGATTTATTTAATTTAATACGATGAAATGTTAGCATGAAAGGGGGTGAATTAACCCGATTTGATGAATTAGGTTAATAGACAAAAATGATGCAATTAATTAAAAAGCTAGGTTGATTCAATTAATTTAACGAAAAGAGGATGGGTTTAAAGATGAAATGATGTTAGTATTTGTTTCGAGTGCATGATACCATTCAAGAAATTTTTCAATGTCTACATGAGGATCAATGAATGGTTTATTAAGGCTTGCAATTTGGTAGTATTGATGAAGCACGAGTTTTTCAACTTGACTACGAAGAAGATCAAGGTAAATTGAAGACATGGTTGTGAGTTTGGATTGGAATGGGAAATGGGATGATAGAGCTTTAGCTATGATTTTTTTGGGGGTTTTTCTAAATTTGGGGATGGATGCAAACTAAAAATGAGGATGCAAGATGACAATGAGGCTATGTTATGTTTTTGGGATTTTTGGATATAAGGATGCAAGGTGGAAATGAAACTAGATTGTGTGAGGTGACAATGCAAGATGACAATGCAACTAGACTATATCAAAGATAATGGTTGTTAGGTTGAAATGAAAAGGATAGGTCTCCTTTATAAAAAACAAATTCAAAATGAAGACCTCAGATTAAATGATGAATAATGAGGATGATCAATGGATGAGATTGCTTTGAAAAGCAAGGAAATAGGATTAGGGAAAAAATAGGGTTTAGTTAAGGATGGTCGGTGGAGATTAAAAGATAATAACACCTTATCAAGGGTGAAGGTTAATTGAGATAAAAGAGGAGGATGGCACAAAAAAAAGAGGTTGCTAGAGTAAATTAAATAATAATAAAATTATTTAATTTAGGAGGACAAGTGAATAATTAAATCATTAAAGTAATTATTTAATCAAAGAAGAAGGAAAGTTGACTTTTAATTAAAATAGTTGAAAAACAACTATTTAATTAAAAGTACAAGATAAAGACAAATTAGTTAAATAATTAAAATAATTATTTAATGGTGGAGGGAAAAGTTGGAAATAATTAAATAAATGGGATTTATTTAATTATAGAAGAAAAAGCTAATGAATAATTAAATGATTAAAATAATTATTTAACTATAGAAGGAAAATGAAAATGAATAATTAAATAAATAAGAATTTATTTAATTATAGAGAGAAAGGAACATTAGTGATGTAATTAAATATACATTAATTTATTTAAAATTAATCAAAGGAAGAATAGAAAAGGGGGAATGAATTAAATGATTAACATTATTTAATAAATAGAAGAATATGATTTTAGGAAATAATCAAATAATTAAAATTATTCAATTATGCGGGGAAGAAGGGAAATTAATGTGAAAAATGGCATTTGCAGGCTTAAGTTATTTTTTCAGTGTCTACATTGTACCCCTCTTTGATACAATGTGAAGCTATTTGAACGTTGTATCAAAGAATAAATAGGAAAAAAAATTGGTTCAAGATGTGCCCTAGGGTGCCCCAGTGAAGGTGGGATATAATGATGCCCCCTCGAGAAATTTGACAATTTTTTAAAAAGTTTCAAATTTTTTAGCAATTTTATCAAAAAGTTGATGCAATGCGCTTAAGTGCGGGGACTGACAAAAGAAATGTTAACTAGAAGAAAAAATTAGTACAAAGTGAAGAATAGTTAGATGAGATGAAATGAGATGGATGAAATGGATTGAGATCTTGCTGATGGATTTTGAGCTTTTATTTCATTGCATGATTATCATCGTAGGGCAGTTTTATTATGGCAATGGATAATGGATCACAATGGTATGGCATAGACCAATGTGCAATATGTTACCCCTTGCAAGAAACAAATACATGATATACAAAGAGTTCCATGATGCATACTAAGGACTTAGTTGCCCCAATCATATTGCCAAGACAAACTAGAAACAAAAATCAAATAGAAATAAGGTCATGATCCATCATCGCTCCTCTAAATCCTTCATCAGAAATCCTTGAGATGGCTAGAAAAATGACCAAAGATAAATCAAAAGACACGAAAAACTAGACCAATAGATTCAATAGCCATATAGATCTTTTTCCTATCATTGAGTTTTTATTGATAGGATTGATGGGATTGGTTGATTAATTGATCGATTGATCGATTGATAGCACCTAGTTTCAGGGAAGGAAACATGACGTATAAGACGTTGAGTCTAGTTTCAACCATACGACCACCTATATAAGTAAAATGATAGGGTTGATAAATGATGATGTTTGGTTTTAGGAAGGATACATCTTGTATAATACAAATGATAGGAGTGGGCTTGGTTTCAAGAATTGAGGCATGTTGAGTACGGTTTCGACAATGTCCCCTCTTGTATAAGACCATTGATATTTGGTAAGTGTTGATGGATATTGATGATTAGGAAATTGATAGCTTTGGATTGAAGACTAGTTGGATTGAAGACTAGTTGGATAGTTAGTCTATTGATTTGTGATTTGGTTGAGGCTCAGATATATGCTTGTGTCTGATGAAAGTGTTGGCCTTAGCAAGGGACAACTTATTATGAGATGGATGATGATGAACCAGGAAAAACTTGACAAACCCTAAGGGACTGACCTAGTACCTCGATGGCTCATCAATGATGGCCTTGCATACGTAGCATGTGCAAAGACATCATAGTTTGACTGACCTAGACCAAGGATAATTTATTATGGAGTGAATCCTGATTGAATCGACTCAAAAAACCCTAAGGGACTAACCTAGTGCCTCGAGAGGTCATCAATGATGGCCTTGCCTATGTGAAGTCATAGAGGCAATGTAGTTCGATCGACTCAGACTCTATGACTGACACTATTTTTGGATTTTGAAGAGTATTTCATTTTTTGGATTTTTGGGAATATTTCAATGTTTTTAGCTTTTTGAAAGATAACTTGGATGTTTTTTTAGATTTGACATGTTTTATTTTGTTGTGTTTTTGGAATAATGACCTTTAATACCTAGTCCAAGATCTCGTGAAGATGTAAGTCAAGGATTTTCCCCCAGTCAGGTATAGGACTAATTATTAGGGATGGATAAGGATGGACTTTATTATAACCAAACATGGAAAATAAAAGACACAAAATGTCAACTATTCTCAAGACATGAGAAGGATGATAAAGCTTTAGTATGGATTGGTGCAGGAATAGGGTTTTTTTATGGATGATACACTATAAGGACCTCATGGAGCTTACAAATTCAATGGCTATTTTGAAATTATAAGGCCTTTGATGTTTTGAAATTCCTCAAATTTTTTTAAATTAGGGTTTTGATTTTGCAAGATAGGGCTTCCTAAAACCCTCATGTGTAAAACCCTAATTCCCTGATCTAAGTGTGCACTTTTGTTATGTTTCTTTATTAACCTCTTGTGGTTGGTTCCTAGTCATTTAAGTTTTAACCTTGTGTCTAGATTATCATTTATGTACCATCCCCTTAAACCATTTTACTGCTTGTACCCTTTCATCTTCATAAATTTAACTAAGTATAATGGATGTCGATATTTGGGCCAATTTTAAAACCTGCATCGGATGTTTCCTTGGTTGTAAAAATGTTTCATTTTTTTGATGATGTTTATCCTTAGTCCTTTACCCTTTATTATAATATTATTTATCTATTACCTAGGCAGCATCCCCTTTTTAAAACAACTTGTAATGCACATGCAAAATCATTTCACTTAAGTTGTTTGTCATCGTGCCTTCCCTTTGTATCATCTTTTCATTCCTTGTAACCCATATGAGAAGTGAGATGTGTGATGGTAGTTTTCCCTCATAGTGTTTGTTTGTATTGCAGTTTAGTTCTTGATGGTAGGGAGTGTAACTACGATGTGTGATGTTCCATAATCAAATGGCTCAGGATGAAGGATGGAGATCTAACAATCATCACAAGAATTTAATGCATGTTGTTTGTGTTCCAAAGTAATAGGGACATTTGTGCAATGAGCAATGGGTGGAGTATGATATCACCATAGACAAGTGGCAGAAGCTCATTGTCCCACGGTGATATGGTGGGACCTCTATTCGGCCCAACGGGTATGTGGGGAGACAACAGGTGTCCTGGTGGGACCAAGAACATGGTTATGGTGCATGAAACCAATGGTTGCAATGGAAGCAAATGAATCTAATGGTTATCATGCTAGTCATTCACATTGTGGTTGTGAATGACCCTATACTAGAGGAAAATGTGATGTTCATTGAGGCTATGATGAGAACCGATGGCCTAGATTTGAAGATGAAGATCCAATAGGTATCACATGCAATCTTTAAATCACAATTTCATGATGTGAGGTTTGTGTTCAATCTATGATATGTAGTGAGAAGGGAAAAGAGTATATGCCAAGTGAATATTCCATTTGCATCACAGATGCCTAGTGCATCATGTTTATGTGTTAAAGCGTCTGGGGCCTATGTGTGAATTTGATATGAAGGTGATGGTGTTATATGTTGATGAGTGTCCAAAATAATATGTGGTAGTATCTAATTGTATCACGTGAGTAATTCACATCATTTTTGTGAATTACTCCATGCTGACCTAAGTGTAATAGGCATAAATGATGTGATAGAGATGATCAAAGACCCAGATTTAAAAGGTTTCTAATCTGACGCATGGGTTTTAAAGTTTGAGGTGATGAATGATGGATGATGGATGATGGATATCGGTGTGAAGCAGGTGGTTCGATGACCAAAATTTGAAGATTTGATTCTATAATGGATAGGTGGTAGAAATAGTAGTGTGAACGAAGGAAATAGTTGTGAATCAACACAAAAGAAAAAATCAAATTTTTTAACTACCATAGCTACTCATATCAGTTGATAATAAAGTGAAGAAGGGCATGATCTGTTAGAGATATCTTGTCTGCCCAAACTTGGATGTTGATTTCTTGAGAGTGTCATGTTTACATTCATGAACGAAATCATGGGGCATTTTCTTGAGGTGTTAGGGCCATTATGGCTAGGGTTGTTGCTCATATTTTGGGGGGATTTAAAATGTTTGTAATCTGATCAAACTTCATCTTGCTTGTAACTCTAATTGAGTTAGGTTTATGGTTTGAGGTCAATTCTTAGTTATGCCTGCATTATAAAGGCAATTTTTTTGTTTTTGTTTGGGTTTTAAGGTCAGTTCTCTCTCAAGAGGTTATGTATAGAATGTGTACTACTGAAAGGTGAACATCTATGTTTGTAATCCATTACTTTGCATTTCCTTTATATTATGAATTTTGGCATATATGAATAACTCTATTATGCAGTTTTCTCCAACTGTGAGTAATGATGTTCTTTAAGCTGGTAATCAAGGGTTGCATGAGCTTGCAAACACATTTGATGTTTTGAATTAGTTTATTGGTTTGTTATTTGTCTAAGGGATAGAGTAAATTTGTGCCATGAATTAATGGGTATGTTATCATTTGCTAAGGATTATTAAGTATTCTCACATAATGGGCTTGCCTAGGTCTAATTATCAAAAGGTGATAATCTGGTAGAAGACCCTCATAATATGTTTGGTGTTCTCATAATAAAATTCATAACATATAATTATGTAGCCCAAGGAAGGCACTGGTCATGCATAGTTTCTTTCCTCCATCCTTTGAAACAATATTTAAAATCAAAACCCATTTCCTTTCTTTCTTAGTTTAGATTTTCTTTATGTTTTCTACTTCATACCTGAACTTAAATGAGAACAAGGGGTGTAACTATCCCTACAAGCCCTTGTAATCTATATGAAGCTTTTCTACTTTATAAATAGGGATACCCCCCAGGTCTTGCAAATCCTGAAGTGCAGAGGATAGCTTGTATATCTATCTCTTGTTCATTGGCCCCTAATATTGAAGTCCTTAAGCATAAGAGTTGGTTGTCCTTTAGAGGGTTTTCAAGGTTCAGTGGTAAAAAAACCAATAGATAGGCGACTCTGTTGGGGAATGAACCAGAAATATCTACGTGAGAAATTTAAAATATACTCTACCTCATTTGATCCACTAATAGAGGTGACTCCATTGAGGTAGGTAGAGGTGCATCCATTTGGGAGATTCAAGAGCTTTGCCAGTTTGAAGTTTTGGGTCAAATGATCTAAAAGGGATCTACATACTTGAAGAAGGAAATTGTTGCAATTTTTTTAGTGTGTTCTTGAAATTTGGTGCTTTTTTGGTGGAGAGAACTTAGAAATATCTTGTTATTGGAAGGAGCTTCTTGTTTCTTGAAGACATTTTCCTCCTTAAAATATGTGGCGACTCTACAACAAATCTTACATTATCAGAAGAGTTGGTTGCAGCATTTTTCAGGTATTTTTCTATTCCAACATTTTTTATGAAGGTCTATAATAAAGTTCTAGTAAATATTGTCCCTTATTCAATGCTTTAAGGTACTAGTAAAAAAGGGAATTGAGAAAGTTGGATATTCTAAAGAAAATAGTTCTAGAAGGTTAAAAAATTCATTAGCAAATATATGTATAACCAGATGGGTCCCCCCTCTACAATTCATTTTTTCATGACTAAACCATAGTCGTATCTCCAAATTATTTTCATATGAGATTCATGAAATATTTTTATGCTATATCAAAATTAGATAGGCCTGAGGAATAAATATGTATAGATTTCTTTTGTGAAAGACTTGAGTCGGATCTTAGTAAAATGCCACAAAAATGGAAGCCTTCCAAAGTTAGAGAGATTGATAGGTGGCTTTCAATTATTGATAAGAAGATAGAGAGGCATAGATATTGCTTCCTATCTATACTATGTGATGGTACATATGATAGGGTTATTGATAGGATTCTGGATGGTATAGTGAAGAACAATGATGCATCTTGTTGTGGTGAGGATCTTGCTTTTGAGCACCCCATAGAGTACATGTTTGCAAATGAGGGGTGTTGTGACAGTAGCCCAACTACAAGGTATGATGGAGTGACAAAAATATTTGATGTTATACCTTTTGTAGATTTTGTATTAGTAGAAGTGGAGAATCAACTCTTTATAGTAGATGAGTGTGATAGTATGCATGGTGATTTTCAACTAGAAGAAAGTAGCAATGATGAATCTAATGATTATTTCTATTTTGAATGTGTGGGGTATGACTCTATTAATTATTGTAGCATTATGGAAGAGGAAGGAGATGTGTATGCAAGATATTAATGGGATGAACCAAGTCAGATAGCTAATTGTCTTGGGCATGCATATGATGGTGATATAAGTGATGAACAAGAGATTGCTTCCTTGTTTGATTTCTCACCTTCTTTTATCCCTTGTTCTAGTTTTGAATTTTTCACTGAGATTTTACATGAGCATAGCATAGCTTTAGCTATATGTCAATATGAAAATGAAAAGATAAATGTTAGTACAGCTAAAGATGTTATTTATGATGAGTTTGTACTTGAGGAGTGTAACTGTGTCAGTCACATGGATGCCTATGATAACTTATTTCCAGGGGGTGAAGTTCATAGTCTTCCTCATGAGCAGTGGACTTCAATTCTGTCATAGTAGAGTAGTGTTTTTGAGATAAGTTCCACATATGTGTGCCATAATGGTGCAGGGACACCATGGGCATGTTAGTTCTAGTGATGCATTTTAGGTGTTTAAGTTATAATTTTGCATGTTTTATCATCAAATAAATGTAATAAGGTCAACATAAGACCTTTCTTGCATGTTAGTGTCATATAGGGTCAATTGTTAGGCGTTGGGTAAATTTTGGTGAAAGTTGCAAAAGTTGCTTTTGCAACTTGGCAATTTTGCGTGTAGAAGTTGAATAGTCACTAATGTATTCTTGAATTGTAACTAATGTTTTTCAATTGGAGGCGATATTTTTGAGCCTCAAAAACTTTGAGGCATTGGGATTTTAACTTTTGGTGGAGAAAAATAGTGAAGAAGCTATGTTTTATATGTTTTTAATGCAATTTTTTGTGTTATTTCATTATGTACAGACCCATATTGTATTGTCATGAGCTGAGACCAATGGGAAAAGTTTATATAGTGTCTTAGTTTTCATTTTGATCTAGTGTGGTGCAATTTCATCAAGAATAAAGCTTGTTTGAATGTTTTTACCATGGATCGCTTGGAAACCCTCATTTTCAAGGGTTTGTGGACAAAAATGTGAATTCCAAGCCATTCCACCATTGTAAATTAACCAAACTGAATGGAATGGTAGATTTAGGATTAATTTCAATGTTTTATTTGTTTTTGGAGTAGGGAACGGAGCTTGAAGAGGTTTTTTACAAATCCCTAGCCTAACATCCCCGTGTGTTAGTCTAGGTAGAGTAGTGAAGGAGTGAGATAGCAAATAGAAAGAGTGTTTTGTTGCTAAGACCTAGTTATTGTGACCCTATGTGATTGGTTTTTGTAATTTATTAAGTTTTTAGGTGAGTGGAAGAGGAAATCTTAGTACTTAATTTGTAAGGTGGCCTAATTTGGCCTTGTTTTTAGGCGTAGCAATCCAGTTTAGAGTGTTTTGTTCCAAAACAACCTATGTCCCTGGGAAGATATGTTGAAAACCAACCTAATGGGTATCTTAAAAGGTATAGGTTTCAAGTTGAGACATATTTCTCTAAAAGATAATCCTAAAAATAGCATTTTGGTGATCTAGTTGGGAAAACAAGCACATTATTGAAAATTGCCATTGTAGTATTCTTGGGTCTTGAGTAATGTTTACATTATCTTGAGTTGTGTCTGGTGAAGCTAAATCCACCCCTGCTTTGCATCAAGTGGTATCAGAGCAAAGGTTCTAATTAGAAGTGGCAAGTGAGTGAGAGTAAGCATAAGCAAAATGCCTCCAAAGGGAAATCCAATGGACAAAGAGGTAAAGGAACTAAAGGAGTAGTTTCTTCAAAAGGAAAGGCTCTACAAGGAGTCACAAGAAGCAACCCTTGCAAGTATAGCAGCCCTAGAAAAGAATCAGAGGAGAGGAATGGTCAGTGGTGACCAAAGTGATAAGGAAGAAGAGGGTGAGAGTGAGAACCCTCCATCAAGAGTCCAAGATGGGGATTAAGAATTAGACCCTGAAGAAAAGAGGATGGTCAGGATGCTAAAGGTAGTTAAGAGTGACAACATTCCAAAATTGAAAGTGGAAGTGACAATGTATGGTGGGAAATTGGATAGTGAATAATTCTTGGCTTGGATTGATGCTTTGAACAACTTCTTTGAGTTTGAGGAGATAGAAGATAGCAAGAACGTAAAATTTTCAAAGACTAAGTTGAAGAGCCCTACCCTGACATGGTGGAACTACATTCAAGATGAAAGAGTTAAGAAATTAAATTCGAAGATAAGCTCATGGGACCAGATGGTAGCCAAGGTGAAGACACAATTCTTGCCTACAAATTATGCAATACAAACCTTTAGGAAGCTACAAAATTTTTTTGAAAAGGAGTTAGATGTAATGGAATATACTGAGGAATTTCATAAACTAAGAATAAGGGTAGGACATATTGAAGATGAGGTGGAGAAAGTAGCAAGGTAATTGAATGGCCTTAGATAAAACATACAAGATGAGATTGGTCTCACAACTCCTAAAATAGTTGAGGAGTGTTTCCAATTAGCAACTAAAGTTGAGGAAAGGATTAAAAGAAAGCAAGAGAAGCAAGGAAGAGGAAGAGGTAAAAAATTCAGAGGTAGAGGCAACTTTGGTGCAAGGGGGTAGTCAAAAAAACCACAAGGTGAATCAAGAAACCATCAATAACAAAGCAGAGATTCAAATGGAAGAGGTAATTTCATAGGAAGGAGATTTGGTGGTAGAGGAAGATTCAATGGACAAGGAAGAGGATCCAACACCTTTTCAGGTAGATGTTATAGCTATAACCAATTTGGACACCCATCTTGGAAATTCCTAGAAAAACAAGCATCTAGTTCTCATGGTGGTGAGAGGAGAACATAAATAGTGCAAGAGGAGGAAAATGAAAGTGTTAACTCACCTTCTTTACATGTTGCTCAAAAGGTATGTGAATATTTGATGCTAAGGAGGACACTAATCAAGGTACCAACCACCAAGGATCCCCCACAAAGAAAAGAATTATTTGGAAAACCTTGCAAGTCACAAGGAAAGGTATGTAAGGTAGTGGTAGATTCTGGTTCAATTGACAATCTTGTATCTTTGGAGATGATAGAAAAACTGAAAATGAAAATGAATCTTCATCCAATACCCTACAAAGTTTCATGGCTCAATAAGGGTCAAAAGAAATTAGTAAATGAGTAGGCTTGGGCTGAATTTAACATTGGTCCCTACAAGGATAAGATACTTTGTGACATCACCCCTATCGATGTATGTCATGTACTCCTAGGGAGACCATGGAAGTTTGATAGGAAGGCCAAACATGATGGGGAGAAGAATATATGTGATAGAGAAAGATGGGAAGTCATATACCCTTTCACCCATTCAAGAAGAAGATAATGTAGTTCATGGAGGACCAAGTGTATTAGTGGTTAAGGAGAAATAGTTTTTGAAGGATCTAGAGGAGGAAGGCATTGGTTCTACCATTGTTTGTAATCTCATATCAGATATAGCAGCAGCAGATGAGAAAGAGGTACCAAAGGAGGTGCAGATCCTATTAAACAAGTATGAAGACATAGTGGTGAAAGAACTACCAAAATATTTGCCACCCATCGGAGATGTGAGTCATCACATTCACCTTATATTGGGTGTAATTTTTCCACACAAACTAGCATACAAGATGATCCATAGGCAAAATTAAGAGATAAGAAATTAGGTTCAATACTTGTTGGAAAAAGGGATAATAAGGGAGAGCTTGATCCCTTGTGTTGTGCCTAATATTTTGGCACCTAAAAAGGATGGAGATTGGAGGCTTCGTAATAACTCAAGGGCAATAAATAATATTACAATCAGATATAGGTTTCCTATACCCCGAATGCATGATTTGATGGACAATTTTTCAGAGGCGTGTTACTTCTTAAAGATTTACTTAAAAATTGGATGCCATCAAATTAGAATAATGGAAGGAGATGAGTGGAAGACCGCCTTCAAGACCAATGAGTGTTTTTATGAGTGGCTAGTGATCCCATTTGGGAAATATAAAGCCCCAAGTACATTCATGAGGCTAATGAATGAGGTCCTAAAAAACTTCATAGGAAATTTTGCGGTGGTATACTTGGATGATATCCTTGTATATAGTGAGACAAAATAGTACCATCTGCAGCACCTAGATAAGGTATTGAATAGACTAAATGAAGAGAAATTGATGATCAATCTCAAGAAGTGTGAGCTTTTGAAGAAGGATCTTGTTTACCTTGGTTTTTTAATTTCAAAGGGGACATTGAAGATGGATCCCACAAAGGTTGAATCCATACTCAGATGGCCAACTCCTAAAGCAGCAGTAGAGGTGAGGAGCTTTCACGGCTTAGCTAGTTTCTACAGGAAGTTCATCAAGAACTTTAGCCATATTTGTTCACCAATCATTGATACCATAAAGGGTGAGAAGAGGAATAATTTTTAATGGACTGATGAGGTAGATAAAAGCTTTGAGTACTAAAAGAATAGGGTGGCTAAACAACCTATTCTTACACTCCCTGACTTTAACAAGTTGTTCAAAATTGAATGTGATGCAAGTGGGTATGCCATAGATGCAATTTTGAGTCAAGAAGGGAGATCAGTGGCATTTTTCAATGAGAATCTCAATGAGGCCAAAAGGAAGTATTCCTCATATGACCTAGAGCTCTATGCAATGCTGCAATCCCTCAAGAAGTGGCAGCATTATGTCTTTCCAATGGAGTTCATTGTCTTCATAGATAATCATGCATTAAGCTTCTTGTATATCCAAGACAAGTTGAGTCATAGGCACATGAAGTGGATGGAGTATTTGCAAGCCTAAATATTCACCATCAAGCATAATAAAGCGCAATCAAACAAGGTTGTTGATGATCTAATTAGGAGAGTTATGTTGGTTCAAGAGATTCAACTACAAAGTGTAGGAGTGGATGCATTGAGAGGTGTGTATCAATATGATGATGAATTTAAGGATGTTTTTACTATTTGCAATCAATCACAAGGTGTTTTCCATATGAGCATTCTGATTTTGTACAACAAGATGGTTTATTGTTCAAGGGTGCTCAATTGTGTGTGCCAAAGTGCTTTATGAGGGAAAATATGATCAGAGAAAAGCATTGTGGTAGTTTGGGTGGACACTTTGGGTGTGACAAGACCTTGGATCAAGTCAAAAGGTTTTATCATTGGCCAAGGATGCATGTGGATGTAAAAAGGTTTTTAGAGAGTTGTGTGGTGTGTAAGAGAGCTAAAGGATCAAGTTCTAATGCAGGTCTTTACCTGCCTTTTCCAATTCCTAACCGACCTTGGGATTCAATCAGCATGGACTTTGTTTTGGGACTACCTAAGACACAAAGAGGGTATGATAGTATTTATGTTGTTGTTGATAGATTTATTAAGATGGCTCACTTCATTGCTTATAGGAGCACAAATTATGCATCTCATATAGATAGTTTGTTCTTCAAAGAGATGGTAAGGATACATGGACTTCCTTTAACCATTGTTTATGATAGAGACACTAAGTTCATAGGTCACTTTTGGAGGACCTTGTGGAGAAAATTGGGCATGAACTTGACATTCAGTTTTTCCTATAATCCACAAATGGATGAGCAAATGAAAGTGGTCAATAGGTCACTACGAAACTTGTTGAGGTGCCTCATCAAAGAACATAATCAATCAGGGATCTCATACTTCCTCAAGCAGAGTATGCTTATAATGATTTAGTCAATCGGAGCATAGGGGGAATTCCTTTTGAGGTTGTGTATGGCATGAGCCCAAGAGGTGTATGTGAGCTGAGAGATTTGAGGGGGATGGAGAAAAGGATTGTAGAAGGAGAGGATTTTGTTATGGCCATGAAAGACATATATGAGTAGGTCAAGGAGAATCTAAAAAAGAGTGTGGAGAAGTAGAAGGAAAAGGAATATTTGAAGAAGAAGGATGTTCAGTTCAAAGTAGGGGACATGGTTCTTGCACATCTAAGGAAAGAGAGATTTCCCTAGAGTAAATACACCAAGCTAATGATGAAAATTATTGGACCTTGTAGGGTGGTCCATAAATATGGGAAAAATGCTTATGAGATAGAACTCCCTCCTAGAGTGGCTATCTCACCCATATTCAATGTTTTTGATCTTTATCCTTTTAAGAGTATTATGGTTGTAGGTAAATAAGAAGATGTCGCAAGAGTTGAAGATGATGAGTGGGTTAAAGACCTGCTACCTAGCCAACCAATGAAGCTTGAGAGCATATTGGATACAAGAGAGGCTAAGAGGACTAGACACATAGTGTTCAATGAATACTTTGTTAAGTGACATGGACCACCAACTGAAGATGCTACTTGGATGTCAGAGGAGGATATCAAATAGCATGGAGTCTTTGTTCATGAGCTCATTTCACTAGCAGAATGAAAACATTTTCACCCCGAGTGTATGGTGTAGGGGAACCATGGTCATGTTAGTTCTAGTGATGCATTTTAGATTTTTAAGTTAGCATATTGTGTGTTTTATCATAGCATGTTAGTTTCATACAGGGTCAATTGTTAGGCATTGGGTAAAGTTTGGTGAAAGTTGTAAAAGTTGCTTTTGCAACTTGGCAATTTTGCATGTGTGTAGAAGTTGAATGGACACTGATGTATTCTTGAATTTTAACTGATTTTTTGAAGTTTCAGGTGATCTTTTTGAGCCTCACAAACTTTGAGGCATCAGGATTTTAACTTTTTTGTAGAGAAAAATAGTGAAGAAGCTCTATTTTCTATGTTTTTTATGCAATTTTTTGTGTTCTTTCATTTTGTATGGACCCGTACTATACTGTCATGAGCTAAGACCAATGGGAAAATTTTCTATAGTTTCTTAGTTTTCATTTGGGTCTAGTGTGGTGCAATTTAATCAAGAATAAATCTTGTTTGAAACTTTTTACCACAGACTGCTTGGAAACCCTCATTTTCAAGGGTTTGTGGACAAAAATGTGAATTCCAAGCCATTCCATCATTCTAAATTAACCAAACTCGGTGGAATGGTATATTTAGGATTAATTTCAATGTTCTACTTTTTTTTCGAGTAGGGGATAGAGCTTGAAGAGTTCTTTGACAAATCCCTAGCCTAACATCCTCATGTGTTAGGCTAGGTAGAGTAGTGAAGGAGTGAGACAGAAAATAGAAAGAGTTTTTTGTTGCTAAGACTGGTTATTGTGACCCTATGTGACTAATTTGTGTCATTGATGAAGTGTTTAGGTGAGTGGAAGAGGAATTCTTAGTACTTTCATTATAAAGTGGCCTAATTTGGCCTTGTTTTTAGGCATAGCAGTTTAGTTTAGAGTGTTTTTTTCCAAAAAAACCTATGTCACAGGGAAGATATGTTGAGTACCAACCTAATGGGTATCTGAAAAGGTCTGGTTTTCAAGGTGATACAACTTTCTCTAAAAGATAAGCCTAGAAACAACATTTTGGTGATCTAGTTGGGAAAACAAGCACATTATTGAAAATCACCATAGTAGGAATCTTGGGTCTTGAGTAATGTTTAAATTGTATTGAGTTGTGTCTGGTGAAGCTAAATCCAACCCTACTCTATATCACATAAGTCTTATTTTTGTGACACATATGTTTTTGCAAATTGCCAAGAGGTTGAAATAGAGAGGCAATTTGAAGAGTATAGCTCTTCACACAAAATGTCTCATGATTTGAAAGTATGTGTTGATGAAGTTTGCATCAACTTTGATGACTCCAAGCATGTTTCTTATAGAAGTGATGAGCAACAACAAGGTGGTGATTTTCTGGCTACTCATGTTTCTCATATGCCAAAGGTTCAAATTTTTCATTTTGACATGTTAGAGGATGAGTTTCCCTCTACAGGTCAACATGATCGGATGGAATATCTTTCATGGCCATGTGAATTGGAGGATTCTTCTTTTCTCCTTGATTCATGTGAGGGGGTCAACAGATATGAAGACACCATGTTTTCATGTGGTGATGATCAAGGTTTTTAATTTTTTTCACCTAATGCAAAATTATAAAATGTAGTATGTGGCAGTGAAGTGGCCTATGTTATGTGGTTACCATGCAACAACAAAGTCAAACATGGATAAATTTCTCAATTGTTCAAAGGTAATCAAATATTTTTTCTTGTAGGAATAAGGCTACTTGTCTTGCTATGGTTTCACAAAAATAATTATTGGTTGAAGGAGATCAACTCCTTTAATAGGCTAGTATTTGAAAGGGGTAAGTGTTGACTTCTATTTTTTTCATTTGGTGGCTTGGAGCTATCAAATGAAGTTTGAAGGATGGGTTAACTCTGTGGCCCAATAGTTTGGAATGGTTTGCTTCTCCAAAAATCTAAATTCTTTCTTTGTTTTGTCAAATAGGCATCCCCAACTAGAGCCACTGTTGGAGCTTGCAAATTCCATGGCTATTTTGAAATTCTAAGGCCTTTAAGGTTTTGAGATTCCTCAATTTTTTTGAAATTAGGGTTTTGAATCTACAAGATAAGGCTTCCTAAAACCCTTATGTGTAAAACCCTAATTCCCTAGTCTAAACATGCACTTTTGTTATGTTTCTATGTTGACCTCTTGTGGTTGGTTCCTAATCATTAAGTTATAGCCTTGTGTCTAGGTTATCATTTATGTATTATCCCCTTTATCCATTTTATTGCTTATACCTGTGCATCTTCATGAATTTAACTAAGTATAATGGATGGTATATGGGCCAATTTTAAAACTTGTGTTGGGTGTCTCCTTGGTTGTTAATACCTTTCATTTATTCAAAGATGTGTATCCTTAGTCCTTTACCTTTGATTGTAATATTATTCATCTATTACCTAGGTAACCTCCCCCTTTTAAAACAACTTGTCATGCACATGCAAAACTATTTCACTTAAGTTGTTTTTCATCGCACCTTCCCTTTGTATCGTGTTTTCATTCTTGGTAGCCCATATGAGAAGTGTGATGTGTGATGGTATTTTTCCATCATAGTGTTCCTTTACATCCCAATTTGGATCCTAATGGAAGAGAGTGTAACTATGATGTATGATGTTTCATAACCAGATAGCTCAGGATGAAGAATGGATATCTAACAGTCATCACGGGAGTTTAATACATCACGTTTGTGTTCCAAATTAACAAGGATCTTTGTGTGATGAGTGATAGGTGGAGTATGATATCAACATAGACAAGTGGTAGTAGCCTATTGTCTTGTGGTGATATGGAAGGACCTCTATTTGGCCCAACAAGTATGCGAGGAGATGATAGGTGTCCTAGTGGGACCAAGCACATGGTTGTGATGCACAAAATTAATGGTTGCAATGGAAGTAGATGAATCTAATTGGTATCATGTTGGTCATTCACATCACATTTTTGAATGACCCCATGCTAGAGAAAAATGTGATGTTCATTGAGGCTACAATGAGAACTAATGGCCCATATTTAAAGATGAAGATCGAACAGCTATTGCATGCAGTCTTTGCATCACAATTTTGTTGAAATGCACAAGACAACTGAGAGGGGGGATGAATCAGTTGTAAAAAACCACTTCACTTCTAACCTTAATCAATTCTGCTTTAACTTCATTTTTTTATTAAGTGTGAACATAAAATGCAAATAAAAGAAAGCAAACACTAGAGACACCAGATTTACATGGAAAACCCAATGATGGAAAAAACACAATGAGGATTAGCTCACAGTATGTTAATAATGCAATACCAAATATAGAGGCTCACTGCCAGAGGGCTCACTACCCAGAACAAGGGCTCGCTGCCTTAAAGAGGACTCACTCTCCAAAATGAGGCTCACTGCCTACAAAAAATAAAAGAATAAATAAATATCCACCACAAGGGGTTCCACACCTTCGTAGTTTGATCAGAAGATTATAGACACCATCAGCTCACTACTTTTAGGAATCCAGCACATTAAAGTATTGTTTCCAAAACACACTCTTCTTTTCACACATGTTCGCACACTTCTCTTTATTTCTTGATTAGTGGATGATGGATGATCAATTTGCAACAACTTGACTTTCTTTTATACCATCTTCAACCTTAGGAACATTCTCCAAGGTCAAAAATACAATTTCAAATTACAAATTCAAATTAGGTCAACTACTCAACATTCCTGCAGTGGATAAGAATGAGATAGGAACAATTACATATTTAATTAGGACCCAAACAAAATCTTGGATCAACCACATGCTTCCTTAATTCGATGCAGAAACTTAATGTAACGTGTAGACACCAGGTTGGTCAAACCTAATGAAAACATCAATGATCTTTGTATTACACACATCTCTAGTAAGATGATCACACAAAATGCTTCACCATATATTTTACCATCTCTAAGAACACTTCAAATACATCCATAGCAACTTTAACAAACTTTATTCACAAAAAACTCTTCAACAGTCCAACCGAACTAACCACTAACACACAGGAGCTCTAGAGAAAGTCTTCTAAAGTGTTGAATCATAAGAACATTTTTCATAACATAGAAACCATCAATATGAGTCATCTCTCAGATCTGCATGATCTGAAACCACAAACTAGGAGACTGCGGAGCCAAAACATTTCTCTCAATCCACAACCAGATAGTTTTGCCAAACCAGTTCACACATCGGTGAACACATCTTCCACTCTTCATCAAACCAAAAGTTGAAACTCATAATATATTATCCATTTAAGCTCATGAACACACCTACAAATCTGCACAAGCATAGGATCAACATAGAAGAAGTGCAGAGCACAATACCGGAGCATACAAAGAACAGTTACATGTACTCTTCGCACATCTACAGTATCTCAACTATACAAGTACCATCTGCAATCAACCTAAAATGTGTTGACATCAATGAAAATATTAATGACAACACCACCAAACACATCCATACTTTCAACAATATCCTCTTTTTTCATTGATGGCAACACATGATGTGAAAAACCATCAAAGATAGCATACATGATCTTTAGAAGTGACAACCTGCACAAGCATAAAAATTTCACATGATTCTCTCTCCCCCTTTGACATCAATGGAAAAGGAAAAACTCTTGCCATATAAATCTCTATTCACTCCCCCTTAGGAGTACACCCACATCACATACTACAACAATGTACTTCTCTACCCCCCCTGAGGAGTAGACCTCAATCATCAGTCCAGATCAAAAAAATTGTGAATCCATTGGACTGATGCACCTCCATGTGCACTTAGTTCAAGGAAGGTGGTTTAGTAACCCCTATCTTCCTCCTAAGATTCTCAAAAGTGTCCTTTGGAAGGGCCTTAGTGAATATGTCAGTAATTTTTTCCTTGGTAGGTACATATTCAAGTCTAACTTCATTCTTCAACACCTTCTCCCTCAAGAAGTGATATCTAATAGATATGTTCTTTGTTCTAGAATGCATCATTGGATTCTTCAAAATGTTTATAGCACTTTTATTTTCATAGAATATATAAATAGGTTCATCACTCACCACACCTATTTCATTTAAGGTTTGCTTCATCCACAGTACCTGTGTACAGCAGGATGTTGCAGCAATATACTCTACTTTTGCAGTGGATAAAGAAAATAATTCTTGTTTCTTACTCAACCATGAA